>PVIU01003797.1:0-141024 GCA_004026605.1 Ondatra zibethicus | reverse complement strand
TACTGTATTCTAGAGTCTCTGAAGTACTTGAAGATCAACTATTTATTTAAAATATATGTTTAACTTTGAAAACACACATAATATGACTACAAGTTTGATTATTATAGATAACTAACTACTAACCTGCATTTCTTTATTGAACACTACATTTTTGAATGAGCTGAATAGGTGCAATAACCCAAACAAGACCAGAAACATATATATAGAATAACCAAATTAACTCTAAATTTGTATCAATATGCTAAAATTCATACCAATGTAAAATATTGATGGTTAATTGTTTGCAGGTTTCAAACATGCTACATATTCCCTTCTTTACATGGCTTTCTTCCTTTATATTACTTTACTCTCTCTTTAAAGACTTTATTTATAAGCTATGTATCTTTTCCTAAAACTGTTTATACCAATTTTCTTTACTTTCTTAAGTGCATATGCACATTCTTAAACACATTGTAACCTACTTAGAGTTTTGTTTCTTTTTTTTCCAATCTGGATCTGCTTTACTTTACTTTCCTGTAACATTCTCTGACTCTGTGAGACAAACTTTAAACTCCCTGTATGCCTTTTTACTGGTGTCTGGGTCTGCCCTGAGTGGGTCTGTGGGAGCCAAGCTGTGTACCCCATGTGACTGGCCTAGAGTGACATTTAGCTAGGAGCTGCATTTAACTGCCCAGGTCTAGGAAGCTGGTGTCTGCACTGCGGCAGAAATTTTTACTTAGTTTCGTGTTTCTACTTAACATTCCAGCTGCTCGAGTGTTTGCTGTATGGCAGAGCTGTACTTCTGTATGCTATGAACTGTATGCTAAGAAGCTGTGTCAGTTTTTTCTCCCTTTTTTCTTTTCTTTAAATTTTTGTTGTTGCTGCTCAGCTTTCTCAGGTCTTACATAGAAATATGTGCTTCACGTTGACCATCTAATTTAGGAGTTTTTCTTGAATTACCAGCCCCCAACCATGACATGGAGTCTTATTATTAGTAATGAATATTTGCCTTAGCATAGGTTTGCTTATAGCTTCCTTTTTTAAAACTTAAGTTACCCAGTTTCTATTAATCTATGTGCTGTCCCAAGGCTCATTTGCCTTATCATTACCTTATGTATACTCTCTATCCTACATTTTTTTTCCTGTTCCCTCCATGTATGGCTTGCTGGCTCCTGACTAGTTGGCTGCCAACTGCTGGCTGGCTGGCCCCTAGATGGTTGGCTGGTTCCCCTTTTCTCTCCCCACTAGGCCCATCTATCCCTTCTCTGCCTTGCTATGATCCATTTGGCTTTTTATTAGACCTATCAGGGTCCTTAGGCAGGCAAGATAATACAGCAAAAAATATTTATATATTTAAACAAATGCAACATAAAAAACAACAAATCTGTCCATATTTAAAAATTATTCAGCAATATAAGCAAATATAATGCATCTGTACATAGTTAAACTAATATTCTGCAACAAGTAAACATGATAATTAATCAATTATTTTGTATTATATCAAGGAAATAATAATATATAGATTATAAAAGTAACACAGAGTTTCATAAGGATTATTAAGAAGTTGTACATACATGCAGCCTACTGAGAGTTAGCTAAATTTTACCAAGGGTGGGTGTGAATTTCAAGAAAAGAAAGGATGCCCCTTTAGTCATTTGAGACAGATACATATTTCGAAAACGAAGTTGCACAAGACACTTTAATTGGTGTTTTTCTGATGATGTTAACAATGAAGGATCACAAGGGAGTCCATTCTTCCTTTCATACATGTCATTGTCATCCTTGAACCATATCATCCCTGAACTGAAGCTATCATGCTGTGTTGATGTTTGTAGTTGGGTTGTATTTTTAAATACATTCTATTTGCAAATATAAAGAAAATTCATCAATATGTTTTCTGAGTTTCCATTGTAACATTTTTGTGATTTGTATGTCTGTGTATATGTACATCAAACGCACAATCTGAGGTTATTGATTTGGTGCTATTGATTCACAATTATGAAATAGTTTGAAGAAGATAATACATGGTAAATGTTATTACCAATTATATGTTTTCTCTCCTCTTCTGGTACAAAAGTGAAATAATTTTTCCAAGTCACTTAATGATTGAAGTTTAATTTCACTCAGTCTTCAAGAGCAAAAGTAGCACTTGAGCATGTATTGTGTTTATAGATAAATTTTCTGTGATTTGTCTCAAGAATGACTAATGTTGGCTCTTATAAAAGGAATTTGAGAATTATTTTGGCTAGCAGATAAGTATTGAAGATAGTCTAGGGAAGTTAATGAAGGTAGAGTAATTGATTTTTGCTCATTGCTGTGTGCTTGTTTCTAAATGGGCTTCATACATTTCATAAGAACATATCAGTAGTTTTGTTCAAACACTTGACATTATGGTTATTTAAAAAAAAGCACCATTTGAGAAAACAAATCTTACAAGTGTTGTTAGAAAATATTTACAATTGAGTTTGATGTTACAATATCAAAACCAGGATTCATTTGGCAGTGGATAAAATATATAGATTCAGAGAAAATGTGAATAAAAGTCATTAGGTATAAATCTCTGCATTGCAGGGAAGGTGAAAACTGGGGTATCCAAATAGCTATAAATTTTTAGGATGAAATTCAGTTTTGTCTTTCTGTTTTAACCTAATTTACTTTTTATTTGTGTGTGGTGGTGGCAAAAATACACATCTGTGGGCACCTACACCCAGGAGGAAATGCTAGGTGTTTGCTCTATGTCTTTTTATTTTATCTGTTGAGTCAAAGTCTCTCACTAAATATAAAACTCACCTTTTTTGCCAGACTGGCTGGCTTGTAATCTCCTGAGGATCAACCTTCTCTGCTTCCATAAACTTGGGCCACAGATAGGTGCAGCCCTGACCAGTTTTTGCATGGGTGTTGAGAATTCAAATTCAGATCTATTTCTCATATGGTCATTGTTCTCATCTATCTCCACCAACCCAAGTTTCATCCAAGATATGGAATTTTAATAAGAAGTAATAAAGCATGACTAAATATACGTATTTGAAAAATATCTCTGGTAGCAATACATTATACAAATTGAATTAGAACATTTGACATTGTCAGCTTTAAGAATAAAGAAATAATTATGTGAATAAAGGATTCTATGGGAATTTCAGCTCTGATTATTCTTTTGTTTTAAGCATTCAACCCATGGTAACCCTCAAATTACCTGTCCTTCTAAAGACATAAAGATTAAAAGACAATTAAACAGAGCATGGGTAAATGTGATATTTTTAAAATCCATGTTTCATATGCATAATAAATTGAAGACTTCATAGACACAAGTATTAAACCATATATCAGAATATTATTAACCATGGCATATCTATTCTGCACAGCAATTCTCTTGTGTCCATCACTTTATTGGAATGTCAAGCAGTTTGTAAGATGACTGTGTGTCTTACCAGAGGAACAATTAAAAATTTGTAATGATGTTGGCTTATCAAATTCTTCCCCAGTTAAGAAGCTTAGACACCTTCTCTTATCCATATATGATTCATGAAGGAACAAACCTGTCTGTTACAGGGCCTTCATCATACTTTGAAGGACTTGCAGCACTGAACAAAGAACCTTGTAATCCAGACCAGGTACTTTTTAATTAATCTGCTACCTCTCCTTATTTTCTCTCTGGTGGCTACACTACATTTTATTAATTTATACTTAACACCATTTCATAATGTCATCAAATGGCTATTGCCAGGTATTTTTTATTACAATTCTGTCTCCCAGATGGTTTCTCAATTGAGCTCTCTAGGGATGATACCAATGAAGTCAAATACACACGCTCAATAGCCCAGTCACACATTTGATCAGGTGAAGTCATTAAGTCACTTCAAACAGCTGTTTTCAGAAAATACAGTTTAGAAATAATTTTTCAAAAATATTAATAGATTCTAATTTGCCCCATGTTGTGCAGATTCAAAGCAATTAAAAAAATAAATTCTAATCTACCCCCTTCACTTTTTTTATTTAGCTGGGTAAAGTGGCTCTATTTTCAGATCTCTAGTACGACTTTGCCAGTCATCTGTTTCCCCCTGCATCACACAACTGTCAATCTATAGGAAATGCTGTTCTGCAGCTAGCCAATGTCCAAAATGAGAAATATCAAACTGTCAGAATTTCAGACTTGCTTCCATTAAGGAGAGAGTTAAAATCTAAATGGTGTGAACTGACTATAAATATTGCATTTGAAAATTGTTATTACTTTTGTTAGACATATGACTGCTATAGTAAAAGCAGAGAATTTTTACTGAGTGTAATAAATGACAACAGATTATTGAACCTCTGTCAGGAGAGTCTATCTGAGAAGCTATGCAAAATACTGCTGCTAAAAATGGGGTGTTGAAACATTCTGTGCATTACAGTTTACAATTTATGGAAGCAGGAAGGACCCTTCCTGGCTTCAAATGAACCCAACATCCTACCTCTCCCTGGTAGGGACTGAGTACACCTGCTGAGTTAACAAAGGCATAGAACCCTAAAATTCAAACAGAGTCCAATGTCAATACTGGCAGCCAATCAGCATCAAATACATTCTGATTAGGAAAGGCATTTGAAGCAAATTAGCTTAAAACTAAGCTGTATAGTTCCCTAAAGAGTAGAATGGGGCCAGGAATTGAAACCACACTTCCACGTGAATAACGATGAGGTTTAAAGTGTTCTGAGTTCAGCTTAATTTGGGCAATAATAACTGCTGCATGCCAGCAATGCTTCTGGATGCTTCTTCAATTGTGTGTTTGCAAACAGTGTCACTACAGAGTCAGTATTGAGATGAACAGAGATCTTTGTCAAAAATCTTCACAACCTCCCATCAAAGGCTATTTTTATAGAAATTGAATGTGAAGTCATGCATGCCATTAAATCAATTTATCTGTAGTCTCGAAAGTGTCCTTTCTTCTCCTTTAGAGAAATCATAAATAGCTTCAGCTAATATAAACAGCCCAAAGCCACATTTAGACTAATGCAGTTTAAATGAGATTTTAACCCTAGACCTCGCTTCTTAAAAGCTTATTTTCTAATTGGATAGTGTATTTTATAGAAAACTTGAGGATGCAATGTTGATTAGGTTCATGCAATGAAGGAAAAGTTACCACTCTAAGGTCGACATCTGTTGACTCTCAGATGACAACCAAATATTCACAGTTTGAGTTAATGGCTATCTACAGTGGGATCCTTCGCAACTCTTCCCTCATCATTTCTAAAATGTTCATAACAAATGCAGGTGCAGCAAAACCCTGAAGGAGACTTGTTTCCTACCACGGAGCTTTTTATGAGTTCTGCCCACACAGCACACAGCTTATGGGTCAATAGAAATGCAGCAGTAAGATTGGAAGCAGGCACCTTTGTGAGCTTCTAGGAACTAGGGTGTTTTGCTTTGCCTTTTCTTCCCTTAGGTTCCCTGCACAGAGATGCAATTATTAAATGAGCAGTTTAATGGTGTTAATGATTGGTATTCAGAACAAAGACTTTGGATTACTCACAAAGCCTGAGTCAGATGCAGGCACTACCTGTTATGCTCCTCGACCCTCTGGCATCTGTCAGGACTCTTGTGATGAGAATGACTATGGGATTTCTGGATACTCAACCAATCATCTCTTTTGTGACAATCAGTGTGTTCCATTGTACTGTTTCATAAACACAAGGAGAATCAGGAAGGTTCTCTGTAGAAGCAAAAATTTGCATTCATTTAAATTCTGAGCTCATTGTCATGTCAAAATACTTTTCTAAATTCACCTTGTTTGAACTGAAGTTAATGTGTTTAAATTATTGAAAAATTGCAGAGAAACTGGAGAGATGGCTTAGAATTTAAGAACACTGTCCTTTCTTCCAGTGGACCAGGATTCAGTTTCCGAAATCCACATAGTGGTGCACAGCCCCTCTTCTGCTCCCCACTGGCATCAGACGTGTACAAGCTGCACAGATATGCAAACATGTAAAACTCTCTAACATATGAAATAAGTAAAACTTTAAAAGTAGATACAGAAATACATATCAGTACATTTGTATTCTTACTATAATTTGATTATACTAACCAATTACATTTGAATAACAAAAAATAATATGCACTTCTTAAAATCAATTCATGAAAATACCTAGAAAAGTGATAAGTATATTATATAATTAAGATTACTTCCACCTATATTTTTAAAATAGAAGAGATGGAATATAACTAGTTCACAAAATAGTGGAGGAAAATGACCATGTTTAATACATCTACCACACTGTTTAAAATACTATGAACAAAGAGTAGTGGCAGATCACATGAAAACCCTTAAGAAACACATTTTTCCAGGCAATGAACTCAGGAATGATTTTTAATTATTTGTTTCTAGAATTTCCCCAGAAAGTTAGAATTTTCTCTGTATAATTTGTGTGGAGAAGGAGAAAGAAATCAGTTCACCTAGACCCTGAAGAAACAGCTTATTTGTTCAGAAAGAATGTATTTCCAAGGCTCTGAGAACAGAGCAAACAAAAAAGAGAACACAGAAATAATTATGGCAGATAAAATTTGTCCCGAAAGTGAAGAAAAGTCATGTCTGTCAAGTTTACCCATTAAATATCATTTAATGTGTGCACAATGCCAGTTGTTTAATAAAGGGTTTTCTTAACGGTCTTTTACTTGCTCGTTTCGATTATCGACTTTGTGATTTTAAAGCCTTGATTGTTCACTGTGTGTTTGTTTGTGTGTGTGTGTGCGCGCACGCGCATATACATGTGGGTATATGTGAGAAGTGTTTGTTACACTTCTTTTGATTGAGACTTCCTTTGATTTTGTTTGTTTTATTGTTAAAATGAGAGAGGAAATTGGGTGCGTAGGTTAGGTTAGATGGAGAGGATCTGGAAGGAGTTGGGAAAGTAGATAATGTGATGAAAAATTATTGTATAAAATTCTTTTTCAATTAATAAAAGGTTAGTGTACTAAAAAAGCAAGCAAGAAGGAAGGATAAGGTCAATAGGACATAGTGCACTATTGCCCTCCTGAGTGATGGTGGGTTTTCTTTTTATTTTAAAGCCCCAAGAAGGGTTTTCTTCTGTTGCTTTAAACCCCTTTTATTTCACTGTGACACTGCAGTGTTTGGCAGTATTACCTGTGCCTGCTACCACTCTGCTGCTTCATCTCCTTTACTTGTAGCTTAAGCTGTTGTCTGATTCTTACTCTGTCTTTTGAAGTCATTGGCCATACTTCAGGTGTTTTAGAAGGGGCAAAAGGAGTTATATATGGTTTCTTGGCATATTAAGTAAAGGCATTTGAAGAACTCACCAAACCCCGAAGTTTTTATTATTTTAGGCCTAATGATACACTGAACATTTGTTCTCTGTGGTCACAAAAAGACCATAAGCCTTCATTTGAAAAAAATAGCAAACTGAAACAAGCTGTATCAATTATAAATTCAACATTGCACCAGGATATACAAAAACTTCTATCCAACGGAGGAACCTTAGTGGACATTCACCAACCCCCACCAAATGAAGCATTCCACCCTGTTTGCACCTGTAAGTCCATAGGATTTATAAAGCAGATCTAGTGGGCTTTACATAAGGCATGCACTGGGAAAGCTAAAGCAAGAAATTTTAAATTCCAAAGCCCTATTATGTATAATCAAAAAGAAAATTAGAATGGAAATCTACAGATGAGTCAGTAAAGTTAGTAAATGTAAATGAAAGCAAGAAGAGATGCACTGCTATCTCTGTGATCCAGGTATCTGGTGGTCCACATTGGTATATTTTAGACATTCCATCCCTTTTCATTTTCTGTTAACCATCTTTGGCATGAATGATAAGACACCAACTTTGTATCTCATCTTATAGGAACAAGTTAGGGTTTCTCTCTCTTTTTTCTGTTGCATTCATTATTATTCATTATGATGGAATTGGGAGAGGATCCAGCAAAAGGCACTTAATTTTAAGACAGTGCAGTCTTTAGTGGAAAACTGAAATGCTCATAAATGTTACACGAAGTCCAAACCAGGATCTTCTGAGTCAAATATTTCAATGATATGTGTTTTCTTTCTAAAATTGCCATATGAGAATTATGCATGATCATGGATTATATTCTGACATTTGCACACATGCATAAAAGGCATTTTGATTGCAATCAGCCCCACTACCCACTGATGCACCTACCCTCCTGCTTTCCATCCTCTTCCTAGCTAGTCCCCCCCCCCTTGGCTTTAATACATATTTTGTGTTTGTATGATCTGATGATTTTAGTCAATGTTTATTTCAGAAGCATAGGAGAGATATTATTTACAGAAGCAGGCCATCTTCCCTAACTGCTAATAGCTCCTAAGGAAAGAATCAGCTTCATGTGTCCCTGTTCCATCCACGATGGAATATTAACTAGTTCACATCTTACGTAAGCAAGCAGCTTCTGGTATGATGGTCAGAAAGAAAGGATTTCATAAGACCTACCCTTTCCTCTAGCTCCTACATTCTTTCTGCTTCCTCTGCCAATATGTTCTGGGAAACTTATAAGAGATCTTATAGATGCCCCATATAGGAATGAATATCCAACAATAACATATACTTAGTACTTTGACCATTTTCATGGGTCTTTAGTAGCCACTGCCCACTTCAAAAGACTAACACAATTAGATGCTGTGTATATTCACACACTCTTCACTCTGTCCAAGATTTGCTATATTTAAATCTGCTTAAAAAAGAGAAAAACGGCATCTTGAAGTTAAATAAACTCTGTGGGCAATGAGTGGCATTTTCATAATGAGAATGATCTGACAATCTGAAATGTGATTTTGTATTTCACTTGGCTTATTTAAGTTGTGGTCAAATTTTTGTAGGCATGAAAGACATGTAGTAATTTTATCCAACAAGTTTTCTCTTCAACTGCCATGTCAAAGGTGTCTTTTTTTTTTTAGCAATTCTGTCTCTTTAACAGTTTTTTATCTTGTCTCTAGACTATTTTTCTAACCATTCAGTTATTAAAGTTATTTCTTTAATAATAAAAAAAACATAATTACTCCTTATCCAACTTTTTTTCTACAAGTTACACCATCCCCCTTCCTTGGCTCTTCATTAAAACAAATGCATGACATTATTTGTACTAGTTATCCATGATTCTTCTCATGATATATCTTAAAGCTTCTCTCTTCACACCCTTACACCTATCATTCAACTAGAACTTGCCTTATTCATGTCACCAATGTGCTGAAATTGCACAAGGTAATGACCCATCTCAGGACCATTTTATTTCATCTTATTGGCGGCATGTGGCACAGCTGATCACTCTTTTCTCCTTGATCCATTTTTTCTCATGGAGCCTGTGAAATCATGCGTTCTTGCTTCTCTTTTAGTATCTTGCCTACTCATTTTTCATCATACTTCTTGTTGATGTTGAGACGCTCCAGTCGCAGGCACTTGTTTTCCTTTTAAGTTTGACTTTGCTTTGTGTTATCTATAATTTGGTTTAGGATACCTTCATGCCAGTGACTTCATTAAGTCCACATTACACCTTTGCCTTAGACTTCATACTTAACATGTCTAGTTGCCTATATGACATATGCATGTATCATATGCAGCATCTCCAAAGAGGAATGTTTATATCTCCTTGCTTAGTCTATCTAGGTAACTCCATCTACTCAACCACTTCAACTTATGCCCCAAGAAGAGACCGAGTTTCTATGTAGCTTTGGAGCCTGTCCTGGAACTAGCTCTTGTAGGCCAGGCTGACCTCAAAGTCACAGAGATCTATCTGCCTCTGCCTCCCGAGTGCTGGGATTAAAGGCATGTGCCACCACTGCCTGGCTTCTTAAATAAACTCTTAATCATGTACAACACTATGCACACACCAATCTATTATTAGTTCTATCTTAAACATATATATATAAACAAATATATATGTATAATATTTATATAGTTGATCATCTCTATCATACATTTTATCAGTAGAGTCTTTATAGAGTTTGTTATTACTCTTGTCCCTCAATAATCTTTTTTGATTTTATATGTGTGTGTGTGTGTGTGTGTGTGTGTGTGTGTGTGTGTCTTGTCCAGTTTATTTGAGCATTCATGGACTGAGAGTTTCATTTATCCAAAAGTCAGATAAGAAGGTCCTTAATTCTAGCATAGAAATGATATTCTACCAATACCTGAGTATGGGAACAAGCTTCCGTAGATCCTACATGATCTGACCTTAGCCAAGACTTTGCTTTCACACTTGTGATTCCCTAAGAATAGAGCAACGGATTGGACTGTAACCTGCAAAACTGTGAACTAATCAAAGATGCTGCTTTGTGGTGCTAACTCTGTTAAGAAGCTATTATGCGGCAACAGAAAACTAATGCATCTTTTTCCTTTTAAAGCTGTTTTATATGGTTAGCAAAATATTCCTGTGGTAAAGTTCTTGTTGGAGCTGGTCATCTTTTTCTAGTATGTTGGCTTCAGGAATCCAAACTGAGGTTATTATACTTGGCAACAAACACCTTTACCAGTTCAGCCATCTTGCTGGCCCTTGTTCAGGTTTACTTTCATTTTCTCTGTTCTCTTTAAACCATAATCCATATCTTCGCCTATAAATGCTTTCTGGAGAAGTAACAGCATTAAAAAGTAGGAACATGGCTAGCAGATGGGTCAAGAACACCACTGGAAGACTCACACAATCATCTAACCCAGACTCACAGGGGTTCACAGAGATGGAACTGAGAACAGGGACCCTGTAGGGAACTGACCTAGGCATCTTCATGCATGTTACAGCTGTGTGCCTTGGTCCTGTTATGGAAATTCTAACAGCAGGAACTGGGGCATATCCGACTCTTTTACTGGTTTTGGGGACCCTACTCCTCATACTGGGTCATCTTGCCGAGCCTTAACTCATAGGGAGGTGTTTAGCCTTATTGTAATTTGATAGGCCATGTTTTATTGATACACATAGGAGTTGTGCCTTTTCTTGGATGGAGATGGAAGAAGAGTAGATTAGGTGGTGGTGGTGGGGTGGCTAATGGAGGAGAGGTTGGGAGGAGCAGATGGGGGAGGCTGCAACTGGGATGTAAAATAAGAAGGTGATTAAAAAAAAAAGAAAAAGAAACATAGCTAATGTGAACAAAGGTGAAAAACCCATGCAAAGGGAATAGATAACAGAAACTTACAAAGATTGATAACTCTATTTATCCAGATCAGCTGTCATCCAAAATTGCAAAGCTACTAGTGCTTGATTTTACCCATAGTTGTACTACATCCAACAGCAAAGCACTGAATCCAGCCAAGATCTTGCATTGGAAGAAGTCTGGTTAGATTAGAAGTTCAACAGCCTGACAATGAAGTACTAAGTCAACAACCTGTAGGTCTAAACCAACTCAGGCTTTCCCACATGCACATGGAAATGCAACAGCTGTTTGTTTGCTTTTCCTTTGCTTATATTTTGTTTTGCTATGTAACCCAGGCTGGCAGCAACCTCTAGATCATTTTACCTCTTCCTCCCAAATAGTGGAATTATTAGTTTACCCCACGTCCAGACAAGATATATTTTCATGCAACTTAAATACTGACTTCTGAATGTAAAAAGTAGTAGTTAATAACAACTATTAAATTATTGTTTACTTTTCCTGTTGTCAATTAAATTGGTATATTATAAACACATCAATATGAAATTTAGGAAAAAAGTAAAGTTTAACCATGGGAAGGGTTGATGAAACCTGGACTTTGCTGTTGAGGGGTTAGCAGTAACTGGCCACCAGAGGGCACCCACACAATTTCTTCTAGCATTAACATTCCTAGGAATTATTCAGATTTCATAACTGGAAGTGAGAACTCAGAGGAAGAAAGAAGATGTCACCAAGCCAAAGAGAGATGTGTCGCCTTTTGTGTAAGTTAGTGTTAAGATACATTTCCAACTTGGGATGAAGCAGGTGGATGAACAGTCAAGTCACGATCAGACAGGTAACTTGGAGATCCCCTCAGGGTCTCTTCATCCATGACTACTCTCACTCTTCCATACAAACCTGATACCACATTCCTCTTGAAGAACTTAGCTACTGAACACTGAGAAATGAAGATGGCCCTGTGAACTCTGACAGTCTAATAGATATGTTCACTTGATCACATTATCATTTGTCTGCTATGATTATAAAAAATTTTTTTACTTACATGTTTGGTAAATTATGTCAAGTTGGTTTTACTTTTCTTGTAATGTGTTAGAAACCTACAGATATTTTCAAACAAAGTTTATCCAGCTGTTTTGCCTAAAAGCAACAGAACAGAAGAGTTCTCTCTTGAGTGACTCTGGGATCCAAAGAATATAAAATGTCATAAAACAAAACAAATTAGTACTTTTTCCATATCGAGAAACTTTAATAACAAATTTGCTTTAGGTAGTAGATATAGTTCACTGCAAACATTTTAAAAGATAGTGTCCAAAGAAGTATTCTCTCAGAGCCACCCAGGAACAACAAATAAAATGTCCCATGTGCGTGTACTGGCCTTTGTCCTGCCTTCATAATGATTTAACACCGTCCTCACATGGGTATTCACTTTCACTGTGTCCTTACTATGTGTGACAGCCTTGAATGGGTACCTTTAAGAGGAGTTGACAACGGAATGGCTACTGTATGTGTATAAGCGCATGCATATGTGAGAGGATGTGTATGGGTATGTGTGTGTATGTGTGTTTATGTGTGTGTGAAGGTATGTATTGTGTGTTTTCTATATCAGCCCTTGTTACCTTTGTCTACATATTTATTCTAGAAGGCAAGAAAGGATTTTAAAAGCAAGAGAAAGATTTTTGGCCTTTCTAATGTGAGCTAAGTGTAAATATAAACATACCATAAGATATGAAAATGGTTTAGAAATCTTGAGGAAGGTTGTTTCCTAATTTTCTGAGAAATCTCCATACTGATATCCAAAGAGGCTGCACCAGCTTGCACTCCCACCAGCAATGCAGGAGTGTTCCCTTTACCCCACAACCTCTCCAGCATAAGTCTTCACATAAGGACAAATAAAACATTTTACAACAACTATTTTTCCATGTTTGTCCTTGGATAAAGGTTATAATACGCAGGTTCTGTTATCATGGTGTTTTCTCACAGGAAACAGAAAAATTTAAGTCACAGGGCCTGATATGGTGGTGTATTCTGCTATCTCAGAATTTAAGGCTCAGACAAGAGGATCAAGATTTTGAAATCAACACTGGCTATACAGCCAATAGTTCCAAAACAGAAAATGTTAAAGAAATAAAGTTTATCATGGTAATGAAGTTTCTCCTTGTAATCCACATAAACAAGTTTCAAAATTTAGAACTTGGAAAGTACTCAGGACAAGACTCCTGGGAGGTCATTTGGCAGTGTGGGTGAGCTTCATGACAATAAGTTTCTGAAGGGCTTTTTATGATCCCATAAATATGACTTGAGAATGACTCTAGCTACTAACATCTACATAGAGGCTTTGTATGAAAGGAGGCTCCTGAGAGAATCTGGGAGGACAGAAAAGCATATGATAATATGCTGTATGAAAAAATTAAAGTAATAAAAATGTAACAAAGACTTTAAAAAAAGAAAGTAGGCCCTCAAATGAAATCAGCATACACATACACATATTGTTTGCCTCTACACCTGTAAAATTAGACGACTCAAGCTTTTTTTTTCTATGCTTTTTAATTGGACAAATGTCTAAAAACTTTTAAATTCCAATCTAAGGTTTATTATTTATTATGACAAAAGTAACTTGATCAAGACAAGTACAGTTTGCATAATACTAAGATCAGAAAGAGGTGCTGCCCACACTCCTCATAAGGGTGAGCAAGGGCTTTCCAGATCATGCAGCATCCTTGCCGACACTGTGGTACTGCTTTGCACTCCCTTTAGTCCTTAGCTTTTTAAGGATTTGCTTATCTGAAAGGAACCATCAAAGGAACAATTACAGGGACCAGGTTGACATCATCAGGAGAAGCTGGGTCACAGAGACCTCAGCGTTCCTCCTGAGAGTCAATCCTGCCTCCTCATGTTCTGTGATCATGAGATGGCTTCTTGCAATGTCTGAGAGCCTCGACTAAGTCCAGGAGGTCCAGTGAAGTCTGAGTGATGCAGCCCTGTCCCCATGGGCCATGTGATTTTTATGTGGCCTAAACAGTTTGAAGTATAAATTGAGAAAGAGAAAGATCATTACCCTGGGGGTGGGCACAGGCATCTCCGTGAAGCCAATATGTCTGAACAGAGTTGTGAAGCCTGGACTTCAGAAAAAAATTATTTCCATAAAGAAATGAAAAAAATCCAATTTAGAGATTACCTCACAGAGAATTGAATTTACTGTAGTTGGCATAAAATTTTAAACTATCAAAAATAAACACACTAGGAGATATTTTCTATATCTGTCTTATTGGAAGACAAAACTTTTTTCTCATATCTCAGACAGACCCAGGACTCACTAGGTAGTCCAAGCTGGCCTCAAACTTGAGATTTTCCTGCCTCAGTCTTTGATTGCAGGAACTGCAGGTATGACCCACCATGCCTGATTTAAAGGCACTTGTCTTAAATCTCTTCCCCAAAGTTCCTCCATCAGGAAATAGCAGTTTATGTCCAGCTCATCATCTGTGTTCAAAATGGAAGCTGCCAAGGGCCATTCCTTTCCCCAGAAGGAGCAGTCTGCTAGAGTGTAGCTCACTGTGATTGATGTCGCTATTCAATGCTAGAAACTTCTCTTCTATTTTATATCAAAGAGCTCAGAAAACACTGAACAGACGGCAAGGGATTAAGAGCTACAAATATTTAAACAGAAAAGTCATCTGATCATACCTGTATCTGAAGGTTATTTTCTTTTCTTAAATACATTTGCGTCTGAGGTTGCCTGTTTATTTCATAACTGATCTCCCTTTTTGAGGTCACTGTCAGGTCAGCCATCCACAGTTATCATAAAGGACAACAAAATGAAGACAACAAATCTGATCATGAACCTGTGCACTTAGTCACCAGTGACTTCAAACATGACAGCCACCCTGATCTCACTCAAATTCAGAAAGGACAAACTTCCTATTGATTACTGGGCAAAGAGAAGCAGGACATAGGCTGGTCTGCTTCAGAGTGTTGTCCATAGAGAAGAGATGAGCAAGAGGTAGTGAAGATCTTCATAGAAACCCTGATCCAAGCAAATGCTCAAGAGAAGCCATGCAGACCACCGAATACGGTGAGAAAGGGACATGCCATTCACTGAGGAAAATGCTAGAATCTGTATTTTCTAAACTGCCTTAGGCTAACCCGTGTCCCCAAACCCCATTAACACAGTGTGCTGAAAAGAAAAAATCCATGTGCTTCTTCCACTTCCTGCGATGATTAAAGGGGTGATTTTCACCCACAGTGTTTGTTCGCCTACCCAGCACACGCGCCAAGCCTTTCAATCAACACGTCCTTTTTTCTTAACGCTACTGTTTTACTTAGGAGATAATGTCAAAGGAATTGAGCATTGTGACTGGATAATGGTCTCCTGCTGCAAGATAAACGCTTCAGCATTTATTGAAAATAAATGTTGGAGAAAAGCCAAGACATTTATTTTAAAGTACAAAACTATTTTCTAGTCACAACGTTTAGAGCCCGAGATGTGGCAACTACCTTACCAAATGACTTTTTAAGGAAACCAAGATCATCTGAAAAGAGGAGCTGAATATTGACATCCTCTCTGTGTAATGGCAAATTCAGTTGTATAGATAAAAAAACAAGTTTTTGGTGTGCCATTGATTGTCAATATTTAGTAAATTCTTGCACAAACTCAATCATCTCTCGCTTCATTATTCAGATACGTTTTGTGATTTCATAAACAAAGGGTATTTTATTATGCATACTGAAACCCAAGCATAGACTTAAGAGAAGTACCGTTTGCTGCTCTCAGATAACTTCAGGAGTGGATGCTGATGCCGGGCTGGTGGGGCAGCACGTGCCAGGGACTTGGGGTGCTCTTGCTGACAACAGCAATACTTAAGAAAGGAAGGTTTTATTCTTTCAGTATTTGTAGAGTGCCTTCACACCTGAGATCAGTGAAAGTGAAATTCAACAACTACTCTCACAGTATTGAAATTCTGAAGAACCCCAGAGTAACGTGAAGAGTTAGTGATAAATTCAGAATTTCCATTTAGCTTACCCTTTTGTCTCTATATGCAATAATAGACCTCAGTAGTATTCTTCTAGAGTTAAAAAAATGACTCTATGAACATTACCTTTGATTTTTTTTCAGTGTTATTGTGTGTAGCTTTAAAAAGTAATCTATCTTCTCAAGTTTTTGAAATAGGCCTCAATAATTAATCAGTACATATAATTACACCATAGACTTATTTAATGGTATTGGTCTTTGTAATGATTATAGTAATAGCTATATAAAGTTTTTACATATTCGTCTCAAATTTTGTTTGCTTTAATAAAAGTTATTTCTCCTCAAGATTGAACTTGTAGTGAAACATATGAATCGTGACATTCCAAATTGGTAACTTATTGTTCTGTGTTATCTGTACAGTATTCTTTCTTGATTACCCGAGTAGGTATTCAATTGGAAAATTCCCCTTTCCAGGCTAGACATGTAGCTTGGCAGTTGGCTGACAGACTGTAAAAATCCATAGGTTCCATTCCCAGAAACACAAAAACAAATCTGTGTGAACATGGACTTAGAAGAGTACTGTCTGAACTCCCATAGCCACTTCAAGAGATAGTAGTGAAGGCAAGACATGCTTTGCTTAAGATCACCTTCTGGTAAAGTGTCTTCTGCCCATGTTCTGGCAGCTAGAGTTGGAAGGCCAAAGTTTTGGTCTGGAAGCCCCAAAAGGTTGTTCAGCCACCGACCTCATACACCAGTTGAAAAGATACATGATGCTAAAAAGCAGAGAAAACAAATTCAGAAGAATAAATTAAGGGGCACCATGATGCCAAGTTTAGCTTTCTATATGGGCATGAGATTTATGCTAAATAGGTCATCAGGATAAACGCCAAAAGGCATGAATGATTAAGCATCTCTGGTCATGGTGCAGAGTTGGTTCTAGTAAGTCTCCACTCTGGTTCTATGAGGTGACTGGAAGAAGTCATCCTTGGTTGAGGAGAGCAATCTACTTTCCATAAGATGGTCACCTCTGCTTCAGAGTAAAGCCTCGCCATCATGGAAATTGTTCTTCCTAGAATCCAAAGTGAACGCAATTTCATACAGAAAACTGGAGACTTTTAAGTGCCTTTTGTGTGATCTTCGAGGTCACTGTAAAAAGGTGACAATAGGTGTCTCCATTAGTGTTATTTTTGTGAAATAGGTTAGTTGCAGTTGGTTCCTAAACAGAGACTCCTCTGGCAATCAACACGTCTCCACTGGAGAGGTGAGCCAGTGGCCTAAAGTGAAGGAGAAACATCCAAAGTGTGGGCATGGGTGAAAGGTTCAGCCTCCTTTTAATTGTTTGTGAATCCAAGTGGACCAAGTGATGTTTTAGAAAAGGCACTTGCCAAGTTAGATTTGGAGGAGTCAGAAAACTGTTGCCATCCGCAAGGAACTTTCAGAATATGGCCCTAATCTACTTTCTTCAGTTTAAGAATCAATTCCCTTTGCTTATTGTACTTCCATCTGGAATTTTATTTCAATAGTTTCACAGAAATGAAAATTTGACAAGATCTGAGTAAGGAAGTTATTGCATACTCCAGACACAATTTCCAGAGACCCTACAGAGAAGATTCTGTGACATGTTATGTGTTTGGGAGTTTATAGTTACAGACTTATGCAATTTGTCTACTGGCTGTCTGAGGTTGGACACTACTGTCTGCTTCCTGGAAGGGAAGCCTCTGAAGTGGAGTATACCAATGCCCCTGCGATTACACAGAAGTGTCCACGTCAGGGTTTGCATAGAGACCACATGTCTCAAAAATGTATAATATTCGAACCTCAGGGTGACTCTAGCAATGTGGGCTGACTGGCGGCACTTATAATTAAGACGATTATGCTTTATCTTCCAGGGATGCAACTTTAGGAGAAATATATATAATGACAGCATTAGGAAATTTTTACAAAGAGTTTTGTGAGTGAATAAGCTTTAAGTCAGAGTAACCAGCAAAGGTCCATTCCTGTTATGTGCCTCCATCTGGATGTGAGTCTTTGTGCCACGCTTCATGGCCCATGCCTATTCTAATCAGCTTAATTCAGATCCATTGCAGGAAACTTTGACATGTACAGAGGATAGAAAGAACGCATTATATAACAATTTTAAAACCAAAATTACTAAATTAAATACTTGAACTTTTAAGAAAGAGTGCATCTCTACATGCAAGCTATTATTAACAAGGAAATATGCTTCAAGTGGACTTTGGACACAGTACTTTGACCCCCAGTTAGTTCTAAGTCCTATTACAAGAGTCAAAATGTGCCCAGATAGTTTACAAATTAACCACTTTTCTGTCTGCAAAATCAATAGCTTCTTGTAGTTCTTAGTACACTGTGGCTGATATCTAGGGCAGCATCTGTTTTCATAAACTATTAACTATCTACTTTCCAAGTCCTCTTACTAGTAACAACATATTTTTGTTTATAATAGCTTTGGATTTTTACTTTGTTCAACTATTTCTTGCAAAGATATTTCTCATGAACAAAATTAATGTAGCATATTCTTTAGCTTTCAAATGTGTGTATTCCAACTATATATACATCTATTCTGTTTATTGGAGATATGCATTTCCTTTCTTTACATATGGCCTTATATCTGCTGCCAATGTAAGAATTAATACCTGGGTTAGATCAAGAGATGAGCATTTTCAGCATAGTTGGCACCCAGAAATATTTGTAGTACCTAAGAGAAAGAAGCGTTCAATAATAGGAAGAACAATAAGGAGTTTAATTCCCAAAAGAAAGTTAGACATTCTCCAGGGAACTTATATCACCTGGATTTTCTTTCATGCTGTTTAGCCATGAAAGATTAATACAAAAAATAGTATCCATTAGTAATGTGGCAGGTAACATTATTCTCCTTTCTTATTTTCCGTTTTATTTTGAAGAGGGTGTGTTTGTTTGCCACTCTTTCACTGTAGGATGGACATGGAGTCCTTATATGGAGAAAAGGCTCTTCAGCCCTTGACTTTAGCCCTCGTGGCTTTACTTTCATTTCTCTCATTTTTGTTGATACTACATAAAGTAGTTCAGAGCTGGGCAGATGACTGTGACAAGCCTGTCAACCTGAGTTTAATTCCCCCAGGACCTGTACTCTGACTTCCACATCCACTTATATTGTGGTATGAAAGCATTCACACACACGCACACACACACACACACACACAAAAGCATGTGTGTGCAATTTGAACTGTAATGAAACTATTCTATCTGTTATATACTTATACACTTTAGTCTGTGCTATTGTAGCAACCTCATTTAAAGTTAACTTGTGCATATTCAAACATCCTTTGATAAATTAGAGCTGTGTGATTTGTCAAGCTGATTTAGAGAATATGCAGATCATAAAGCATCATCAAGGAGCAAATAATATGTCACTATTACAAGTCACTGCTTTCCACAGGGATTGCTGGCCACTTGGCTTCCCAATGTTTCTTTTTCAACAATTGAGTCTATTTTTTTCTTTCTGTACACAAATATTGTATCCTATTTTCTCACCATCTCTTTCTTTTTCTTTTGACAAATTAGAAGTTATAGAAATAGAGATATGGTTCGGGGGGTAACGTGCATGATGCAGAAGGAGATGGACCTGAGTCTAGATCTGCACAACCTGTGCCAAACACTGAGCATGCCTGAAAACACAGCACTGTAGGCAGAGAGGGAAGGGATTCCAAACCACACAGTTTAGCCAAAAGGTAAGCTTCAGGTTCACTGAGAGAATGTCACAAACAAAAACAATGATGATGATGATGAAGATGATGATGATGATGATAAAATAAAATAAAAATATGTACTCCTCACCCTGTAAAATTTGTTTGTTTTGCTTTTCCTCCAGTTTGTGTTCTTTACTGCTTTGCCTTAGTCCCATACCACGATCTTCCAATAAAGCACAAGCAGTATACAACTGTATGTTCACCATCTTCACCTCTTCAGGGGAAATCAATTTTCTTCTAAGAAAACTTTGCAAATGAATAAAAACATCACAGAACAAAATTGAGACAGACTCAAAGGATATACAACCCCCAAAAGATTCTATACAGTTTAAGATTGGGCATTCAGAACAGAATCTATAGACCTTCACATAAAATTTTACACTTTCAGTGTCAAATATACTTTACATACTTATCTACCACCTAAACAGAAAACACACTAAAAGAATTAGAATTAGACAGTTATCCTCATGTCCATTTCCCTCACTAAGTCCTGCCTCATGCCCCAATATTTAGCCTTTTCTGTTTTCTTCACAGTATCTTGTATCTATATATACATTTGTTTACACCTATATGTGAAAAAACATGCTAGTTATTTGCACCTTCTGAAATTGTAAGAACTTGCTAAATATTAAGCATTCTAAAATCATCCACTAACTTCAGGTTTTAACTTTATCTCTCCTTAGAGAGGAATAGTATTACATTTTATATGGACTAAACTTCTGTGATCCATGCATTTGTTGATGGACAACAGGGTTGATTCCAATTCTTCACTGTTGTGAATAAAGCAGCAGAAAACATGAGGGTGCAAATAGCACTGTGGTAGGCTATTGAGTTCCCTGGGTGGATGCCCAGGAGTGAAATAGCAGGATTACAGGGTAGTACTAGTTTTCATGTTTTAAGAAACTCCAAACTGATTTCCACCATGGCTCTATTAATTTTCACCTCAACCAACAGTAAGTAGGGGCTCCTTTCTCTCAGCATCATCTGAAATGCCCCAAATGTTTTTTTTTTCAAAAGTTTAAGGTCAGGTTGTACTCAAACACAAGTAACCAGAGTATAAATTAGCATGAGGCACCATTCTGTGGGGCGGGAGACCTGCACCATTCTTGTTTGGGCACTGAGTATGAGTAACAGTTTACAGGTAAGGAGCCGGAACACAAGACTCCTGGTGAGCAGGCAGCATTCAGAACAAGCACTGGTTTCTACAGAAAGCAGCATTGGTCTTTGCTGAGGTTACAGGTGGAGGATAACTCCAAGGGACTAACTGTGCCTTGTGGGCTGGACAAGACCCCCGTTAGTACTTGCTCCTATAGTTATAGCGGTTTTACTCTTTCTTACTCCGGAAAGTTTGGCAAAGTATTGTTAATGTTTCTTTTAAAGCATATTCCTTTCTGTTAAAAAGAGCTTGCATATGTCAGCTGAGTCTCTATTGTGTAGAATGCAGCTTGTGGACTCTCCACTGCCAGAAGGTAGTAATTATGTAGTCTCAAACACTGTTCCTAATATCACCATTTTTGTAACTAGTGATTTGCTCTCATGATTACTTAGATTTTAAAAATGTACTGTATTTTTTATCCAGCTACCTACAAGCTTAAAATAATCATTTATTCATTAGCTAACTTAATATTTAACTGATTTTTTTTCTAGTTGGGTTTCTATGAGAGATTTGTGTTTATTTAGATGTCTTTAATTCCTATTAGTTGGAAACCATTTTTTTCTCCATGACATCTCTAGCAGCTCTCCTGCTGAGGCCAGTTCATTTAATTTATAACTTTCTAGTCCTAATAGATATTGTGTATCGTACTACGTGTTTACTTTCAGTGAGATTACACACCCCCAGTCCTGGTTGTTTTTTCTTGAAACAAGGAAGAGTTTCCTGGGAAGAGGAACCTCAGTTGAGAAAAGTACTCCATCGGATTACCTGTAAGCATGTCTGTGGAGCATTTTCTAATGACTGATGTGGAAGGACCCAGTTCAGTCAGGGTGGTACCACCTCTAAGCAGGTGGTCTGTGTTGTATAAAATAACAGGCTGAGCAAGCCATGAGGAGCAAGTCAATAAGCAGTGGTCCTCCGTGGCTTCTACTTCAGCTTTTAGCTCCTATCTCTAGGTTGCTGCCTTGTGTTCCCACCATGAAGTTCCTCCATGTTGGATTATAACTGCAAGCTGAAATAAACCCTTTCCTCTGCCATCACTTTTGGCCATGCTATTTATCAAAGCTCATCTCTCCAGAGATGGCTCAGAGGTTAAGAGCACTGCCTGCTTTTCCAAAGGTCCTGAGTTCAATTTGCAAGAACCACATGGTGGCTCACAACCATCTATAATGAGATCTGGTGCTCACTTGAGGAAGAGACCTGATCAGTCATCTTCATCAACTTAGACCATGAAACCTAATATGTACAGGTTCAAAAGAACCATTATATAGAGACTGCCTATGCATGCTTCATAATAAAAATTTATCACAGCACCTTAACTAATAAACCACTTGTCCCGAGTACATTGAATGGGGTGGATACCATTGACTGTGAAGCTTTCTGTAAGTTATCCCAGGCTGGCAGCACGCTAGCTTGATGACATTGAATCCAGGCAAACTAAGTACAATTAAAGGTTAAAAATTTGGAGAGTCACAAAATAAAATATATTTCTGCAAAAGCAACATTGAATACTCAGAGAAATGAGTTTCTACATTCTACTGTCTTTGTGGTCATTAATTGACTCATTTGCATCAGCTTCCTGGTGCAGCACATGATGACTGCATGTTGACTTTCTGCTGTGCCTGTCAGTCATCCGTGTACTATGTTTAGTGATTTACAGCAGAACTCATCACAAACCACATCCATTTTCTTTGTTTAATATTTCCTACTGAACAATCTCTCATCTCTCTCTCTATCTTGCTTTCTCCTCCCAATTTTTTTATTACTTCTCAAACTTCATTGCATCTTAAAATAAGGTTTTATACAGCTACCTTGTCTAGAATGTTTTTGGTGGAATGAATTATAAGGAGTTTACAAAGTTAGGAACACCATTTAAAAGGGCCATGTAGTGTTTGGTTGCTGATCACTATTATATTCAGTACAGAGCAATGAAAAAGTTATGAATAGCATGAGGAGGTATTGAAGGAGAAAGCGAGTAGTGCGAGAACTTAGGTCAGAAGGAGATGAAGAGAATAAATGACGAGAGGCTCTGCAGAGCAGATTTGACCCAATGTTTATCTACTAAGTAATGTCATATATTGGAAAACATATCATATGTCTACTATCAAAATTATCAAATGGCTTAACAGGCATTTTGAATAGTTTACAAGTCATTTATTTTCAGGATAGAAATGCAATTCTTTGAAATAATGCACTCTTAGGTCCCTTTATTTTTTTAACCTAAAAGATAGAATCATTCAGAAATTAAGTTATGAAACATAATTAAATGCATGATAGAAAGCTAAGGACTGTGTAAGACTGTATTCTAAGGACTTTGCCTTCCACCCATTCTCAAAGGGACCTCAGTACTCTTGGTAGGTTATAGAATGAATATTTTTCTTGCTTTTGTTAAGGTAGTTTGAGATATTGAAAAACACTGGTCTTTTAGATGTTGGAAGTGTTTAGTTACAAATTATCAGAATACGTTATCATTTTAATTTTATTATCATTTTATTCACATTTAATGTAAAGTTACAGTGGGTGCTTTTCCCTGTAATATTTCAACATTTGACATTTAACACTAATGATTACAAGTGGCTTTATCTATAACTCTGTTCAAGTAAATTCAAAAATGATTGAAATTTTGATTGTATTCAGTTTTAGCCAGGGATTTTAGATGATGATTTTGCCAGGGATTTTAGTTAACGTGATGTTTCTTCAATGTTCTACGAGTTTCTGAAAAGAGTTATGTCCTAAAACTAAAATAGAATTTCAAAGAAAGTAATTTTTTTTCTAAAATAGTTTCATTGAATAGTTTGTGCATTAATAGTACATTGTCTAACTGTTGAAATTAAACTTTCCTAATGTCTATCCCAAATATGTATCTTCCAACAACTGATTAGAGCCCATGTCGGAGGCACTCGGTATTGAGAGTGGAGTTTACTGTCTTATGCCTGCACGCTCCCAAGTGCTGTCTGCTGGACAGACGCTGCAAGAAAGGAGATCCCAAAGTCTAAGCTGTAGCAGTGTAAGGCCCGCCCACTCTGTACTGCTGATGCACACTGTTGGATAGGAAAGTACCGATTTCCTTACCTGCTCTTATGGGGCACCTCTCCAGAATTGTTTCTTTCCCTGGGGAGATTTGTGGGTCTTGCGCTTTGGCACGCAGGATGCTGTTTTGGTGAAAACAGTCTGTTCTGGGCGAGTCCTGATTTTATTTTTGGATTTATTTGGCATAGAAAAGACTGTGAAGGAAGGTACAAAACCTCTAACCATGATAGAACTCTCACAGTTCTGTTTTGTTTTATTTTTTTATCAATATTTATGTAGTTTCTACTTGTTATGGCCAACAACACAGTCTGAAGTAATCTCTACCTTGTTGGAGGCAAAGGCATGTCTTAATGAAACAACAGGAATGAGAAGATGCATCTCCCAGGAAGTCACTTTTTTCTTGAGGAAAGCCCTCATCTGCCCAGAATGTTGCTCAGATGGTGTGATTTTCCTCAACCTTCACCTTACAACTTTCCCACAACTTAGGGGAAGATTCAGATTAAGCCAATTCACAGAAACAAATGTATATAAAGCAGCACATTATTAATTTAAAATTCAAGCAAAACAAACATGGCAGAGCTGCAACTGGAAATTCCTTGGGGTGCAATAAAGAGACCATGGACTGCAGGGTTGACACCGTCCTGTGGCTCCTGTATAAGCCTCTTTTCTGAGGGCACCGGTGGCTCTGCCTTCCTGCTAGCGGAGCATACACTTCCAAGGGCAGTCCTGGATTTTCCTGTGTCTATTGCTACTTGCACATTATTTCTGACATTGGGAAGGCTCTTGTGAAGGAGCCATTTTTTTTCTGAAGCTATACAGATCTCGCATCCTATGCTTCTCTTGTGGCCCTGGAGCTGTAAGAAATATTATTTCTCAAATGTGTGTCATCGATATATGCACTCATACTCCCTGTTAGTTCCTACTGTCACTTAGAAAAGAAAATGGGCAGCATTCAGCTTTTTTGGGAGTTCAGGTTAGATCTTTAAATTATTTTAAATTGGATTCTAAGCCAGCACCATAATGTTATGTTATTTTAAACATTTTTGGTTTGTGTATTTATTTTCTTTTGAATTTCTATTTATCTATCATGAATGATTTAAAAAAAATTATTGCACTTATTGTCCATGTGTGTTAGCCCATGTGCATGCACAGCTACATGCCACATAGTCAAAGACATCTTGCAAGAGTCAAATCTTTCCTCCGTGGGGTTTACTGTGAGGAAAAGCTGGAGAAATGGTTTAATTTGTAAAGTGCTTCCTGTATAAACATGAGGACCAGAGTTTGGATCCTTAGTATCTACATAAAAGCTGTGGATGGACCAGAGAGCAGAGGACCCCTAAGATTCAGTGGCCAGACTGTCTAGCCTAAGTCGTGGCTAGGCTAGGTGAGCGACGCTGTCTGAAAACATAAGGTGAAGAAGAGGTTGAAAAAGATATTCTGATGCCTCCCTCTGGCCTCCACATGTGAAGATACACATAAACATGAGCATATCGTATACACACACACACACACACAAGTTAGGAAAGGATGAGAAAGTAAAAGAAGTTCACAAAGTGGCTCAGTTAGTAAATTGCTTCCAAACCAGCATAAGGACTTGAAAGCCCTCAGAGCCCACATAAAAATTTCTACATGTGCCTGAAATTCCAGAGCTGGTGAGGTCAAATAACTAAGAACTACCTTTGACCCTCATATGCAAACACACACACACACACACACACACACACACACACACACACACACACACACACACACGGTTTGAAAACGGTGGTATTTCTTTTCTTGCTCTCCCTTTCTGTCTCTCTCCCAACTCAACCATCCTGTTCTTCATGTTCTCCTCCTGTCCCTTCACCCCTCCCTCCCCCACTCTCCTAATTTACTCAGATCTTATCTATTTCTCCCATTATGGGGTTAGGGAGAAACCTGATGCTATGGAAATTCCCAGGAAAACACAAAGATGACCCCAGCTAAGTCTCAAAGCAGTAGTGGAGAGGGTGCCTGAACTGGCCTACCCCAGTAATCAGATTGATGACCATCCTCTTGTCATCGTAGAACCTTTATCCAGTAATTGATAGAAACAGATGTAGAAATCCACAGCTGAGCACTGGGATGAGCTCTGGGAGTTTAGTCAAAGAGAAGGAGAAGGGATTATATGTACAAAGGGATCAAGATCATGATGGGGAAACCCACAAAGACAGCTGCCCTGAGGTAGTAGGAGCTTTTGAACTCTAGATTGACAGCTGGGGAACCTGCCTGGTACCAAACAAGGCCCTCTGACAGTGGGTGAATATTATGTGGCTTGAGTAATCAGTGAGGATACTGACAATGGGAGCAGAATTTATCCATAGTGCATGAACTGGCTCTTTGGAGCAATTCCCTATGAAGGGATACATTGCTGAGCTTAGATATGGGTGGGGAGGGGACTTGATCCCACCTACCTTGATAAAGCCCTACCAGTGGATGGGGGGTTGGGTGGGAGGAAGTTGCAGGGGTGGGAGTGGGATGAGGGGAAGGAGGGTTAACTGTGCTTGGATGTGAAATGAAAAAGAAACTTTTAAATAAAAAAGGTGAAAAAGAAACAATGTATACTACATGATCAAAAATAATTTACTTGAATTTGTATTAAATTTCTGGGGCCTCTGTGCTAATAATTTAGTTTAAAACAAGTGCCAAGTTTGCTGGAGTAGACCTGATCAAAGAGACTTAACAAGACACTACATACACCAAGTGAAAATATGGATGCACTTACAAGTATTTTAAACTCTTCACTAAAATGTTTCATGAGGAACAGTTTCTATGACTGAAAGCTAATATCTGCAATCCCTGTTTGAAAACTAAACAGTATTCTACCCAGCTTTTTCTTCTTAAGTCTGGTTTTCTGGCATTCCTATTCAGAGCTAATCCTTCACCATAGTCTATTATAGGAGAACGATCAGATTGGCAATGTGTTGCAACTGGATAAAAAATTTCTACAGGTAATTGTATGAAAACTGAATCAGCAATAACAACGTCTTTTTAGATCTTTTCAAACTCCTTATTTGCTTAAAAATTACAGATTTAATATAGAATATCTCAGGTAAGACAAATTGGGGAGGTTACTAGGTAAGTACAAAATTGACTACAGGACAAGCATATATGTAAAGTTCATAGACTCATAGAGTCTGCATTTAAAGTAGATGCTTTTTACTCAGTAACTAAGTCAAAGCAAAGGGGCACATTTTTGGTAACTCTGTCTTTACAGGGGTTTAATTTCTTTTCTTTTGGCTTTTATGGGCAAATTAATACATGTCTAGTGTTGGTCTCTTTCCTATCATAAAAATTTCTTTGAAAAATTTGTATCTTTCCTGCCATCCTGAGAAAGTCATCATGGTTGGGTGATGATGATGATGACGATGATGATACTGCTACACTAATCAGACTGTGTGCTCAATGGTATACATATATTATCCTTCGTGTAGAGTCATGAGGAAGGCACCATGATCAGATCCATTTTATAAACCAAGAGCACAGAGGCAAAGAAGAATAGCAATTTTTAAGTACCAAATAGAAAAATCAGCGAGTGAATTAGCAAAATACCTTCATGAAGCAATGGCTGAAAAATAGCTTGTTCTGTTGCTTGCTTGCCTTGGACGTTTACTGCATTCTAAAATAAGCTCCTACTATTTTCAGTGATAGTCCTTGCAATTTTTGGCTGATTTCTAGCTGAACTCGGACTTCATTTAGATTATCAAAGAACAATTATAAGAATTATATCTATTTTATCTTAAACATCTTTTATTCAACTGTCATATTGGAGTAAGTGTAAGCAATTTCTTACCTGTTAAAGAAAGCTATGTTTCTAAATCGTTAATGAAGGCTGATTTGCAATCACAGGACAAATAAGCTTAGGCATTATTTCAACATGAGAAATTCTAAGTACTGTCTGTGCATTAGGCATTGTTGGGAGTCTAGACTAAGTCACAATCTCACCTCTCACAGAGGTTCTTATCAAATAAAATGAAGAATTTGAGAAGGCTAGGCAGTGCAGCCCTAGTCTTCAGCATTAAATATCTATATATTACTAACTGAACATTGTTATTTTAAAAGATATAGATTGAAAATAATTAAGAATTATTTGTTTGTTTTTATTACAGCTATTAATTTTTAAACACACTGACAAATTAGTGTTTCCTTTAATGTAATTTTGACCTAATGAACGTATAATTAAATATTGGTCTATCAAGTGTCAAGAACCTAAGTAGTAGCATGTTGGACATTACATAGTGTAATAGTGTCATAGCTATAATTAAGATCGAAGTCTTCATTTGAACCAGTGTGTTTTTATTTGTTCTGGAATGAGTTTTGACCCCTACCATATGACCATTGTGAGTCACTGGAAATGTGTGTGTGTGTGTGTGTGTGTGTGTGTGTGTGTGTGTGTGTGTGTGTGTGTGTATGTATGTATGTATGTGTGTGTGTGTTTCTACACAGCCCATATAGGACCAAAAATATTTCTGTGAGTCCCTTTAAGCACAAGGTCATGGATAAGGTGGTTTTAGAGGGGTCAATACCATTCTTCAGAAACTCATCATGCATCTCCTACATCCTCACCCCACATTCCTGCTGCATATATGCTTCTGAAATGCTTTCCTCTGATTTTCTGTTGCTCAACATCTACTGTTTTAAATCCTTATTCTCTCTTTCCTACAAAGCCTTTTCTTATTATTTCAGCTCCCACTGATTTCTTTTCTGATTGTCTCTGTATTCTATGTCACCCTCTTTCAAATGTGCTAATCTTGCCTTCCCAAGTATATTTCAAATATATCTAAAGCCAGGAATGTGGCCTTAACATCTTTTGTGTCTCTAAGAGAGCATGCATTGAATAAATGCTTGAAATCTGCTGCGTTGTATTGAGTCTGTTCTTACATATTTTATGGTACAAAAATACATAGAATTCATTTCAGGTCACTTGCTTCCTTGATACAAACATAAGGGAATAACATAAGCATGCTTTTGATGATTAACACAAGAGTTCTTTCTCGAAATTGTAACGAATGGATCCACCCAGTGAGCGTATCAGAAACAATTTCCACATGTAATTTATTTTACTTACAGCAGTTTGGGTTTAATTTGACAACTCTCTCATTATAACTAAAAAAGAAAAAAAAAAACCCTCTTCCTCTGTACAAATGTATTTCCATATTTCCATCTCAGTATAAGCACAGCTGTGAACCAATTACTTCAAAGTTCAACAGCTGGTTGTTTCTATCCTTAGCACTGGAGAGAATGTTAAGCTTAATCCTAGGGAGACGCCAAAGCTCATTGCAGAGGTGTTTTGTTTTTTATTCTTCCGTGTTATTTTCTTATTTTGTTTTCATTTCCAGCACAAATGGGGCATGTTTTCTTCCCTCTACAGTATCTATTTTCTATACTTGGTACCTAGATATAATAGATACATCTTAAATCTTCATATAAATATATTATGTGATTGTTTACTAGTTATTGACTGCAACTAGATAAAAGGACAAACATTGTATGGTAGACATCAACATATTTGTCTGAGAAACAAATATTTTCTCAGGCCACTCAAACTGTGAGTGTGTGAAGATGAGAAAAAATATTTCACGTCTACCTGTGGCTTCTGGTGTTGGCCTTGCGCCCTCTCCATCTGCCAAATTGGCCTTCACTATCCCACAGACAGAGAAAGAAATTGGTGACTACACAAACTTATTTTCAAGATGTCCTGCCTAGCATGTGTCTTTTAGCATGGAATCGCCTTGAGTATGTTGCTCTATGTGAGCTCTTGGTGAATCTCCCCACCTCTACTTATGAACACACTGATTAGACTTACTTGTATGTGTTCTACAGAGAGGGAACATGCTCATAATTAACACAGCCTTTATCCCCTCCACTGATAGAAAGAGCAGGGAGGGGGAAAGTGTGCTCCAAGCTATAAAGGTCACACTCATTTCTCAAACTCCCCCAGCACTCTCCCCAAGACAGGTGGCTACCATGCCGAGTATATCAAAACGAACTCATTGCTATGGATGTTTCTCAACTCCTGTTGTGTGTGCTGGGCTTCTGCTCAGTCACTGCATCTTCTAATGGTGCTTGGATTCAGTGACTGAAAGGATGTGGGAAAGAAGTAGGAGTTGGCACCCAAGGAGAACTATTTAAGTGTGCTAGGTAGGCATGGTTATTTGGTGCAGGTAAGAAGGGGCAGGAGAGGATGTTCTCTGCTTTCTGATCTGCCAAGATGCCTTTGTTAAAAGCGCCATCCATAGTAATGCACTCTTCCCTGGGATGTTATTCTACTCATCCTGAGAACACTGATGCAAGGTAAATTTTCCTTCTGATAAAATCTGGTTTATCTAAGAACAGTGTATGCATAGTCCTGTCCGTTACCTCCTTATTAATTTCCAAACAGAAAATAACAGAAACTTATGAATTAACAAACACCAGGAAACCATAGTACTTTTAAAATTTTATAATGAGAAAATTTAAAACTCAGTTGAGAGCAAGGTGGAAAAGGGCAGGAGGAACAAGAATTGTAGCAGACATGGGGCTGAGAGACACCTGCAAGATGAAGAGGAAGGAGGGATGTGGAAGTGAGATGGCATCAATTGAACAGTATAATCTCTAGGGTACCATGACAGGAATAGTTTCTCCCATCCCACACATGTCTCAGATGTGACTTTATCTAGACAGCTCTGGACTGTGTGTTTTCCTAGACTGCTGTCCCATGGTTTGTTCAGGATTTTTCTCCATACACATAGAAGACCTAACTTGCTCCACTCAATAACATTTGTTTCACACTTAATGCGGACTTGACTTACTTTTAATTGCTCCTAACATACCAAATATTTTCAAAACATTCTTATTTCCTCCAAAAAATATCCCTATGTGAAATTTTCTATGAATCAATGTTATTAGCAATTCCTCATGTCTTTTCTTTCTAAAAAATAATGAATTAATATTTTTCAATATTCATGTAATAATTTATTTGTTCCTCTAAGCAACATTTTTAATGACTTTTCCTGGCTCCAAATCAATATCACATATGAGTTTTGTTCCATTTAAGGCTATTGATTATCCTATGGTAAAATTATATTTTTTCAAAATTTAATAAAAGTGTGTCAATATGTTATTAATGGCTTTTACATATATTTATGCAATTAAAGATTAAATATGTACTGACCATATTTTAATAATATTATTATTTTTAATTGAATATAATTTACTTCTGAATATATTCATATGTTAAAATTCCTCAATGTGAGGTTAGAGTTTCAATTACAAAGAAAGTCTCTAAGTCACTAGTGGTTACTGTACTTGATGCAAAAGAGAGAAGGCTTTATTACAAAAGGCCATATTAGCTGCCATATGAGAAATATCCAGCATTTTATAACTAAAAGGAAAGAGTTTGAGTTGGGTGGTATCTCACCCATCTAATGACAGCGTTTGGGAGGGAAGCGTGGTCATTTTGTTTGCCACATATTTAAAGACAGCCTGGACTACAGTTGAGATCCTTTTTCAAAAATAAAAAAATTAAAAATACATTGCAGTGCACCATGCCCGTCTGCGCTTTATGGGCCACCATACCGTTCGTGTACCAGGCAAGGGGCTGGAGATTGAAACACACAAGGACCCACAGACAGAGACACAGATCCTCCTTGATGCCAGAATGCTCCAAGAATGCCCCCATTAGTGTGTCCAGGGGCAGCTTACATAGGATAGCCATGCCCCAGCCAAACACACCGGAAACCATTCCCCTGCCATCAGGAACCCCTGAGGGTCTCGTGCTCAGAGCAGCTGTAGGCACTCAGATCAGGGGAAAACAAGTTGTTTACAAGAAATTCAGGATATGGGGGTTCACAGCTCCCAACAAACATTGCAGGTAATCAGATAATGGAGGATATATATTTTACACGTGATTTGGGTAAAATCAGTAAAGAACTGTTTCCCATAAGGCATGAGCGTATATTCTGTGTGTCTGGGGATGCTGAAGAGAGGAGGAGAGGAGGGAGAAAAGGGGCCAGCAGCATGAGAGGCAAAATAAGAGGTGAGCCTTTGGAGACGACAAGAAGATGGCAGGTGACAGTGCACACAGGGCCCTTCACTGTGGCTTTCATAATGTTAACAGATCCACCGGACTAAATCAGCAAGATCTGCTTAGCATACAGATTTTCTTTTTTCAACTGGTGAAGGAAATAATGGAAAATTTGTGTCATGTAACCCACAGAGGTGGAGTTAGCTAGATATGGTTCCAGACCCTAGGACTTTCTGTGACAGAAATAACCTATAGGGGCATAAGCAACTGGATGCCAAAATCATATCTTCATCTCAGGGGCCAAGAACCCGTCTGTGAATACCCTATTTGTTCTAATGCTGTCTCAGTGTAAAATATCAAATGCATTTTGAAGATATAGCTGACTGATCACAAGGAGAGAGCCTTTAAATCATAATGGAATTCTGGGCTACTACCCGGGTTACTTTAGATACTTTAGAAACCATTTAATTAGCATCATTATGACGCGGTCCTGCTTCCTTTTCCTTATTCTCTAGTGAAGATGAAAGGGAGTTTTTGTTGATGTTGTTTGTTTGTTCTATTTTGTTTTTACTCTCAGTAATAGGATGTGAATTTGGGCTGGGCAGGACTGTCTTAAATTATTCTTAGTTGCCTGTGTAAATTCAGTCACAGTAGAGCAGTAATTGGTTTTTTTAAAGTTTATTTTATTATTGTTTATGAGTATGTGTGTGCATATGTATGAGTATGTGTACACAAGTGTGGGTGTTTACAAAGACCAGGAGTCATCACATCCTCTGAAGCAGGAGTTGTTGGCACTCACAACCTGCATGCTAGGAATCAAACTTGGGTCATCTGGAACAGCAGCAAGTCCTCTTAACCACAGAGTCATTTCTGCAATCCTGAATAACAATAATTATAAGAGTATCATTTTCTCTTCGGCGTTCAATATCGTTACTGAAAATGCTTTTTTAACAGACATTGTATTATCTGCTATCTAATATGATTTCCTGTCTCTTGTTATCTCATGATAAGTAGCAAATATGCAACTCTGTTAGCTTTTGTAATGCATGCTTTTGTATAAATTCAGGCATATGAAAAGATGAGATTAGCTCTGGAAACTTTAATCAAACAGTGAGCATTGTTTTATCTCAGAGATGATGATGTTGTGACTTTTTCTTTCTTGACAGGAACTTATAAGAAAGGTGCCAACCTTAATTTCTTGATTTCTAGTTGGAAGGGCTCCCCTGTGGTTGTTAAATCTGGCTGACATTTTTCTTAAACAATTTTGGAAGATTCTCAGAATAGAAAGGCTGAATCTTCCAAGAACCACTGCTCACTATTATGGGTGAGAGTCTGAAAAATAAAGAACCATACTGAATTGTTCTCAGGCTGGGGTGATGGTTCCATTGATAAAATGCTTGCTTGCATCACACACAGCGACCTGAGTTCAGATCCCAGAGTTCAGGTAAAAAGTCAGGCATAAGACATGTTTTTGGAATTCCAGGCCTGAGAGGGTAGAGATAGGCAGATCCCTGAAGGTCACTGACTAGCCCGTGTAGCTGAATCAGTCAGTTGGGTTCAGTGAGAGATCTGTCCCAAAGATAAGCCAAGAACGTGACTGAGGAAAGAAAATTGATGTCAATCTCTGGTATACACACACACACACACACACACACACACACACACACACACACACACACACAGAGGGAAGGAAGGAGGAGAAGGATAGGGTGGGGAGAGAGAGAGAGAGTTTTTAAGCCTTGCCCCTATTCTAGTTAAAAATAGTAAAAGTGGACTGCATTTGGTAATGGTTCCTCTGATATTGCAAAACAGATGCTGAATTAGGAGATTCCAAACTCACCCCTCACTGAAATATCTGTACTGAAGGACAGAAATTCATGTTAAATTTAAGGAGGCACTGTTAGGATGTGTTAGGATATGCTAATTTCCTCCCACAAGAAAACCCTCTAAGCTGGGCACTGCTGAAAGAGCCTGGTGTTGGAGGAGCTGTGCAGCACTATGGAGGAGTGATCTCCTGAATGAAGGACCCTCAACTCCCACCTCAAGAAGAACTCAGAGCAGGTGATTCTGTGTTTATAGCAGCTCCTCTTCCTTCACTATCAGTAGCTTTTTTAACTAGAATAGAACTGAAAATTCAAAGACAGTATTTTTGCTCATTTCTGCGTTCTTAACTGTTCATGTTATTATATCTTTCACTTAATCGTCAGTTCATAGATCCAAATAATAGCAAAAGAGATCAACAAAACTAGCAGCTTTTTCTGACTCAATAAGAGTAGTGTATGGTGCTCCTATTGAACAGCCTATAGTAAAGCGGACTTAATGCTCATGTTGCCTGGCAAGACCTTCTAGTAACTCAAACTTTGTCCTTGAATTAGAGGACCATATGACATGTTTTATTATTGCCTGTGGTTCTTGTAAGGGAGTTCAGACATCTCTACAGTACACATCCAGTCACTAAATTCTCAACACAAAGGGACAGGCAGCCTGGGGGTGGGAGTAAGGTAAAGGCAGCAGCAGGGGTAGCAGAAAGCAGGTGTTTGTTATAGTAGTGGGTTTTTAAGGAGAAAAGAGGGCTGTTGCTAGGGTGAGTTGGTAAATTCTGATTGGATATATTATCCAAATAATGCATTTTAACTGTTGGATCTCAGTATTTTTTTTCTCAGGTATAAGTCAGTAATCAAATAAGGGGATGGACTTTAGGGGCTCCGTAAAAGTTGAGTATTGATTTTGAGTGACTTAGAGTGTAATTTCTTTAATCCAGTACTGGTATTTCATTTTCTGGATAAATGTACTTTTTTCGTCAGAAAAGGGGTGTAATAGAAATTTTTAAAAGTTAACTGTTGTAACTATATCCAAAAACATTGTAGAATCAGCCAAGATGAACACACTGGTTTTGGAGAGTTCACCACACTTTCTAAAAGCCTCATTTTTACATACCAGAATGGTGATACATACTCAAATATTTACGTCAGCATAATAGCAAGTGCAGATTACCAGATGCCATAGACCTTCAAGGTCTTTATTTAACAGTTGGATACTTATATGCTAAATTTTCTCTTGCCAATGACCTAGAATTTGATTCGGGTTTGTTAATTTAATAAAGCAGGACAGCTTTTTAAGTCACATGATCACAATACTGACATCCATATATGTTACTTCAGTCATTTGCTGCTATATCAGATAACATAAATATGGTCTCTTTAAGTAATAACGACTGTTTAAAAGGTGACATTGCCAAGTGTTAGTTAAAATAACCATGTACATTATTTTCTATAGCTTGAGGACACTATTTAAACTCTGGCCTTTCCCATTTTACATGTAGTAATGATTCTATTCTTCCCACTGAATGACTGTGAGGTTAGATCAGAAATGTACATAGAGCAGGAACATAAATGTCCAACAATGGTCATTTATCTCATTATTAAACTTTGGTATGAGGGCAACAGATTTCAAAGATGAAAGCATTAGCACTTTTCTTAGGCAGTGTGTGACACATCTTTGAGCTCCATCTTTAAGCTTCTTGGCATTTATTAACTTTATTCTGACCATTTTCCAGGTAATGAATTCATCTACATTTAGAGTCTTAAATGATTAGAATAACTGTTTAGCCATTCAGACCTCAGGAAGTCAGAGCTTACAATGATTGGGTAATTATTTATAGCAAATACTTGTAAGGGCATCACATTACCGCAGTATCTTGTCAATAAATATTAGGTAATGGATTAATATATATTTTTAATGAGGACGATAAAGTGCCTCAATCAAAATCAAGTTAATTAGTTATTTCCATAAAGATAGTAAACTTGATTTAGTGTTTTCTGTGTAATGAGCTTCTTGTGTCAATTGTCTCATTTAGTCTTCTCACACACAACATAGATCCTGTTATTATTCCCATTACAAAAATGTATAGAATGGAGATAAAGTAGGTACTTCTATTGGTGTAGAACTTCTAGGGTGAGAGTACAGATGCTCAGTTTCTGGAGCTAAAGGTTTAACATTTTAAAAGATACTTTAAATAAAAGAATAAAGTAGAAGCAATAGATACTTGTATCACTTTCTGAGAGAGAGAGAGAGAGAGAGAGAGAGAGAGAGAGAGAGAGAGAGAGAGAGAGAGAGAAGCCTCCTTTAATGAATCTGAGTCCCTGGAGAAAAAAAATTGTTTATTTATGTCCAAACTGATATATAGGTACATATAACAAGAATCATGAGAAGAAGCAAATGGAAAACACAGGCTGAGATTTACACTCTCATCTCATAATAGAGTTATTCAAGGAAATAGGCCTACAGTGATATCAGTGTATAACTTAAGGTTGAACTCTTAGAGATTGTCATTACATTCTTTCACTTATACTGTAAACACTGCCTTCAGCTCTCTAAGCACTCACTGATACATGCTGTTTCCTGACCAATACTGAAGAAAAGTCTGCTCACTTTCTTGCTAATAGAGAAGCCTGCTTAAGTAGCTTAGACAAAAGCTTTTACTCAGAATACTTCTAGTTTTGAAAACAATCTTCTTGATAAAATTAAAATATCAGTAGTTTAAGAGAAACCAAAAAGTTTTGATTCTTCCTCTCAAATATGTCTCACATAAAAGGAATGTAACATAGAAATTTTAGGGGGAAAGAGATGTGACATCATGGACCTGTTTCTCTGAGATGCTGAGTAGATGGGCATAGGATGTAGTAAAGAATTCAGGATTGCACAATTTGGTCATCCTGTTGGATCAACCGGAGTATGTGGTCACTCGAATCACAATGTGGTTGTCTTGATAGGTCAACCAGTTGGTCAACCAATGATACTTATGGTAAAATAAAAACAATAAAACAATAGAGTTTGTGTCATAAAGAGTAAATTTTTCTTTCTCTCCCTCCAAACCCTACCACATATCCCTCTCTTTGCTCTCATTCAAGTTCATGATCTCTTAGAATGAGGGTTCTTGCAAATAGATTGAGCCTTTAAAATAACTTGTATCCCCAGTGGAAGGCCTGCTACAAAGTACAGCTTCACAATATAACCCAATGCCAAATTTTGCTCTTCTCTTTTCTTGGTGTGAGTGGATGATGGTATGTGGGACAGGAACAGCAGGTCAATGCCAAGTGTCCTGTGAACTGCAATTGGCAGAAAAAATAGCAGAGGAAGAGGGGAGCACAAGGAAATATTTTTCAAAAAATACCATCGACTCTTATTTACCTAAACTAAACAATGTTTGTCCTACTATCTCTTAACTTGGATGTTTTCTTAAAAGATAAAGACATTTTCCCAAGTTTTTACACATTAAACTGTGATTTTGTTCCAAAATGGTTTGTTTCAAAAATGTTCTCTGAAACATTTTACTATTTAATGGTATAGCCCAATTGAAAGTGCCACTTGCTGACATAATTTTAAAGGAATGTTCAAACCTTAACAGTTATTGTATTTTATTTATTTGGGAAGAAAATAATCTATGGAGACATCATATTAAATACAAACCTTCTGCTGGGAGATGGTTGTGCATGCCTTTAATTCCAGCACTTGGGAGGTAGAGGCAGGCAGATCTCTGTGAGGTCAAGGCAGTCTGGTCTACTATGGCTAGTTTCAGGACAGGTTCTATAGCTACAAAGAACCCTTGTCTCGAAAACACAAAATACATACATACATACATACATACGTGCATACATACAAACAAGCCTCCCAAAAATTTTAAAGCACATGGGTAAATTGCTTTATAGTTCTTGAATTTCTATAATTTATTCATCACTGTTCCTAGAAAATGTAAGTAAACATTGTGTACTTAAAAACTAAAGGACTTTCTTAGGATTTTTATTTGCTGTAGTACTAGGGATCGAACCCAAAACCTGTGGCATGCTAGACACCTCCTCCACCCATCAGCTCCATGCCAAGATACTGCATTCTGTACTTAATAGACTTCTGAAATGATGCAGAAAGAAGTATTTATAGTGTACTGTATGTTTAGTAGAGCATGAAGAAGAGATGGCATATGTAAAAATGAGCCTATGACCTCACTCTTTTTTAACTTATTGTCTTTATTAAGTCAATTATCCAAGGTTTGAATCCCAAAACTCTCTAATTCAGAACCTACCTTATTCTTTGTATCTTTGATACAACATATTGTCCACATTGAGGTTTTCCGCCTTTCAATTTTACTTTCGACCAGTTCGCAGTTATTTGAGTCTTATCTTCCTCTCTGCAAAATACAGAACATGGGTTTTAAAACAGCAGCCATGGCAGGTTCAGCATCAGGCTGATTTTTTGGAGAAAACAGGCTGAAATCACAGACACTCCTCTACTTAGGTAGTAACCTAAGCAGAGAAATGCACACACTCATTCTGAGTGTGCTAAAGAGGAAGGCAGGCAGCTTTAGTTCATTCTACTTTCAAGGGTGAGTCATTCACCCTGCACCACTGCTGAAGGGAGGCATTTTTATTGATTTGCAGATTAAGAATCTATTTAAAAAGCAATAAATCAATCCTTGTCGTAAAACCTACTGCAACAAGCTCAGGAACTTGAAAGTAATCACTGCTGTTTGATGAGAGCTTAGTTAACTGTGTTTCTCTAATGATAGAGAAAACCATAGCTCATAATGAAGGTGCCGAATATTGAAGATCTTGATGAAAAGTTGGAAGATTGAGCTGGCATAAATCAATGCATGCATCTAGAAGCCTGCAGGTGGGAGGGAGAGCAGAGTGCTTCTGCTGTGTGATTACACTGCATTTGAAAGTCGGCAAGGACCTCAACGCCTCACACACGAAGCTATTGTCACAATATAACTAATGCTATGAAAAACAATTAGAGACTAATGGAGACAGTAAACTATAATCAGAGATCAAGATTTTTTTATTGATTTTTATTGAGCTCTATGGTTTTTCTATGCTGCCCTCCCTGCCTCTCCCCTCTTCTTCAACCCTCTCCCAAAGTCCCCATGCTCCCAATTTGCTCAGGAGATCTTGTCTTTTTTTGCTTCCCATGTAGATTAGATCTATATATGTCTCTCCTAGTGTCCTCATTGTTGTCTAAATTCTCTGGGATTGTGATTTGTAGGCTGATTTTCTTTGATTTATGTATAAAATAAAGATATTTTTTAATAGATGTTTGTTTTTACAAAGAAAAATGTGATTCTACATTAAATCCTATAAACTTGTATACCAGAAAACAGAACATACCCAGTGAGACTCCATTGGAGACAACTAACTTTTTCTTTTTAAGAGGGTACTAACTGAAGATAGCATCTTGCCTAGGGGCTTAGAGGTGACACTCTGTCACTACTTCCTGCTCTCAGTACTGGGGCTCCAGCTGACCTGAACCTGTGCAGCTCCTTTGCATATCCTGAGTTTATATGTGCGTCAGTTTTATTTTGTTTGGAGGAAAATGCTTCCTTAGAATCACTGTTCTTTCTGTCTAGAGATATGTTATGTGCCAAATTGTTATACTAGAGAGCATGATACTAGTAGACTGGACTCATCAAAATCTCATCTTTGCTCTACAGTCTTCTGCAAGGAAGCCAGATTATGGAAATTGCATAGAAGAAGGGATAATGCATCTAATCTGATCTAATTTATGCTATGTATCATGATGAAAAGTTCAAAATAAAATCTTACAGTGAAAGAAGATTCTATACCTCAAGTTAAGGCAATGTAGTTATTAAATATTGGAGTGAATTAGTTAAAATAAAATCCGTTTATCATATGGTTAATTTGAAGGTTTCCAAATAGAAGGAATTCAGTTTATGTGACTCATTTTATATTCTGTATTTGTGTTACATTGTGTAATTATATCCCTAAAAAATTTGTAATGTAGCATAGTACAGAATTTATGTTTTAAGTAACAGCTAAGGCTAAGATGATCCTGTTCTTCAAGCAGCTTCCCAGCATTCTTTCTAAGGCATGCTTGAGCCTAGCATCTCATTATTCTCAGTACCTGATAAACAGACATAGAAAAGAGAGAATATAAAGAAAGCATAAATGAATATTCACCCTCTTAAATCAAAATTGAGGCATAAAGTTTCACCTCCAATCAGACAACACTTGTAACATGGACACACTAAGAGCAATGTGGCTTTTCTAGTCATGGCTTTATGCTAGCAAAGAGTAAGCAAGTATTTTGGTGGCAAATTAATTATTTCTGCTACCACTTTCTTCAGTGCACTTGCTTATTGACTGAATTCATTCTTTGAAGCCAATTCTGTTGGATCTTTCATGAAGCAGTTTGAATCTTTAGAAGTCTAGGCATCTTGCTCAAAAAACAAGGGCACTAGCGATTGAGGCAGACGTATGATTACCTAGAGTTGTGGCTGGGTAAATAAGTTGTCACTTTATCCAGTAGAAAATGGTGAGATGTTAGATTTCTGAATAAGGAATAATATAGCTAAAGTTGCTTTTTCACAAACATAGTTTTAGCAACATTGTAGCCATAAACTTTAGAGAAGCAAACTGAGACGAGGAGACCCATTAAAGGACTAATGAATGAGGAAGACAGGGGCAGTGGCAGTGGCAGCCGTCCAGGGCAGGATGCAAATGGAAGTAGATGTGTTGTTTAGTAGCAGTAGAGAGAGAACTAATTTTCAACTGTGAAAAACTTTGAAAGATACACATAGACGATTGCATCCTTGTGGCAAGCCTGGGGAACTTCCACTCACCAACGTAGCAATTTCAGAAGGAAAAGCAAAATTTGAGGGGAAAATACTAAGTTGCATTTTAGAACTACTGAATTTGATGCACCTGTGTATCTTCTAAGAGAGTGGAGGTAATCAACCATAGTTGACTGAATTGGGGTTTCAGATGAGAAGAGTGACTTAAAGCTATTAGTTTACATGAGCATAAATGATGTTCCGTCTTCAGGAACTGTACAAAATGGGCAGAGGGAGGAATCTAAAGGTGGGGCAGCTTGAAGCAGTATCTAAGCGACACATCTTACATAGTGGAAGGAAAATTGTAGCTGCAGAGTCAAACATTAAGTCAACATTCTGAAAGGAAGGCAACATCAGCCTAGGATCTAAATGAGTACCTGTGACTGAGAAGAGACCACTGTTGAGTGGTTTTCCTCAAACTGAGAAAGGTCATCTGCTTTGTCGATATTTCAGAGGCCATGAAGGGTTCCCAAGTTCATTGTGTCTTTATTTATAGGATGACAGTTTGTTCTTGATGCCCTCAATATTGTTTATAAAATAAGAGGCAAACATGTTTGCAGAGTCACAGGTCACTTAACCAAGACAAAGGATCACTGTGTAGACTTAGGATCCCCAAAGAAATTATTGACCTTGCAGTGAATGCAATTTTGTAAATGCACATTTGATTGATTATGCTGCTTTATTTGGTACTTTATTTAATGTTACATTGTGGTTATGTGGCTGTCAAGAATGCTGAATATTGTCCCATGCATGCAACTTTGCTCACTTAATTTCATGCTAGAACCCTTGGGAGATAACTGGCAATAGTTGACTCTGCTATTTGCTGGTAACTTATTTCTCCTGTACAAACCCTGTTAGAAGATTAATGAAACAGTAAAATTCAGTATGGTGTGTACATGTCTTGGTAGGTAATGATGTCTTCAGTTCTTTATTTGGATAAATCAATGTCTGGTTTACCCTATCTATAAGGGATCTTAATAAAGTCTTTATTTTTATCTTTATAACTTTTTCTTAAGCTCTGCATTATTTATGAAATATTTTATAATACTTTTTGGACTTAAGAGCTTTTATATGGTAGAAAATACTTGACTGAGTCAGTTGATATTTGGGAAACTACTTATCCGTGGTACAGTCAATGAGAATGGTGCTGGCTGTGTTGAAGGGAGAAGAAGAATTTATTTATGTAGGAATCTTATAGCCTGGGAATCCCATACTAAATGTGCTTCGAGAGACAGGCATATAGATCAGCAGTAGAGCGTTTGTGCAGGTACAAAGTTCTGAATCAAGTCCCTGTATGACAAGACATAAAAAGGAATTAATAAACAAATAAGCTTCATAGATATATAAAACAATAAAAGGAAGTACTTTGTTTGGCTTCAATATATTCAGGTTCTTGGAATTTTATGGCCTTAAATGTTTAGACCAAGCACAAAACTCTCTGATACAAACCACATAGTCCTGAGTCTTATGAATGAGATAGATAGTTGAGGGCAGCAAAGACTTCAGATTCCCTTTCCTGGATTAAAGGGGAAGGTAAAAACTATGCCTATTGACTCTGATTCAGAGCTTTGAGACAAAAGTTCCTGTCAAGTTGTAGCTCAATCTCCAGTTCCCCAGGATTTCAACAAGGATGCAGTCATCTATGTGCATCTTCCAAAGTTTTTCACAGTTGAAATTGAAATCGCACTTGATTTTGTTTTTGCTTTGGTTGAATAAGTTTGCCACATTTTCATCATGAATAAAGCACTGAGCTAGGCACTAGAGTGATGAATTAAAATGAGAAATGAGTTTTAAAATTCGGATGTTACCGGCTGCTATATATTAGTGAGACAAAGATTTCTCAAGCTAGAACCTTGGCTACGAAGTCATAGAATACTAAAAACTTTAGAAACAAAACAAAACCAAAAATCACCTGCAATCTTGATTGGCTATTTACTGTTAATTTATAATAATTTAAATTCCATCCATGGATTTGACACTACAAAACTAAATGTTTCATACACCAGCTACCTCGTTACATAAGGGATATAAGAACAAACTTGTTTCTTCAGCTCATTCGGTTTCTAATAAACCCAGAATACAAATTTTGTTCCATTAAAAATAATGGAATCTCACTATCCAACAGCCATTTAAATGCTTTAGAAAAGAACAGTCTGCTTTTTTTATTCCAGGAGCTGTATACAATAAATCTCATTATGAAAATTACCATATTCATACTATCTTAATAATGCACATGCTCGTATCTCCACCACCTTCAAACAAACAAATAATGGTGGAAATTATGCGACACTGACAATAGCCAGGAAATGTTATTGAGAAATGAACTTTTTCCTCTTATTTGTTAGAGTAAAACAGCATCTTTCCTCATTTAATGAGCTAAAATACATCCACATTTTTAACATTCAAATATATTGAGTAAATGGAGAAAGCCAATGGCTAAAGACATTAATAAATATCTTATTTCCATGTGTTGTGTTGGTGTGTGTGGCAACATAGAAATATCAACACATGAAATCAAACTTCAGTATGTTTTATGATTAAAGATGTAGAGAAATCTACCGGAAGTGCCTGTTGTTGTTTGACATGATTAATTTTCTGCTGCTTATTGCTGTGTATTATTATGTTGTCCTTTGTACTTTGAGTGGAGACCCTTCCAGAGGTGACATAAGTACAGCAAAGGCCCTACTGGTTCTCAGCAAAGCATAGCTCCTGACTGGCTCCCGGCTGCACCCACCTCTTCTTCCTAAGATACCAAAGTCATTGTGCACTAGGCAGATATATTCAGCTCTTGTCTAAACAAGAAGCAGATGCAGCTGGAGTATATAGATTATATCACAAGGCAGTCCTTAAGGTGGTGCTTCAGTCCTTTGTTGAGTGATTCCAAGGTCAGTTTTCCTTTTCTGTACCTGTACATTAATTGCATTTCTGTGGTATTTCCAGGTAAAGTCAAAAATGATGCAGAACCAGTACTGCCTAGTAGTAATGCAAAATAATACAGGACAACTGTATTACCTATTAAAAGAGTCCTCTTCTGGATTGACTGTCAGTCCCTAGGGCTCCAGGGGAAATAGACCTATACATATTCTCATGCGTTTCTCTTAATGAGTTGTTCTCCTGCAACACAATGTGAAGACCAGCCTCTTTGCTATGCTGCCATGATCCTGGTGTTAGTTCTTGCAACTACATGGTTTCAGGCTTGTATTTAAATTGTCATCTGAACTCTCAACCATACCAGTATACTTGTTTAATTCTGTGACTCTGACTCTTTAAATGGGTGTACTGGAGCCGATTCTCCATATCTACCCAATTCTATAGAGATCAAATGAATGCTCTTGATGTAATGAAATCAAATGGAAGGCTCTTGAGCTCTGTGCTTCTAATTAAATTTTATGATTAAAATAAAAAAAAAAACTTCAATTGGAAACACTCTTTCAGGGTATGGCTCTTTTACTTCCATTTTTGCAAATAAGTGAGCCTTGGACTACAATTGGATCCATTTGCATTTGACTATCATTCTTAATGTCTCTTAAAATCTAGTATTGACACAGAAATAGAAAGTTAATATGCAAGGTTAGGAACATTGTTTACTGATTACAGTTAATTAATTATACATTCTATTTTTATCTTCATAGGATGCAGTCAATGAACATCATTCTTGCACAGCACAGATCAAATGGTTTAAATGATTTTTCAAATGGAGAATGAGAGTTTTGATTCTATAGTCTATTTAAAATAATAGTGGATGTACAAGCTTCAAATGCCTATGATTACAGCTTAAGGAATTAAGGAATGATTTGGTTGTAGAGTTAGGAGTTTCTAATCTCATTTTCACAGCTAATTACAGGGTAAGTTTAGAAAATCATATGTGGGAAAGAGCATCTGTCTTCTAAATTCTCTTGATGTAAGATGATAATAACCCTTACTTGTTTCTTCTACATCAGAGGTTTTGGAGAGTGTTGTTGATTTGAAACTGAGAGTATAGAAAACAGTGGCATAAGAACTTCAGGAGACTTTGGGGATATGCCCCCAGTGTGTTCAGCACTCATCAGCATTTTCTTTTGTTTATACTGAATGTGCCAGTCAGTATGTGCACACCTCTCTTGAAATCCTGTACTCCATTTTTTTATTATGTGACAATACAGCATAATGACTTGATATTTAACATGTGACAAAGTGCTTGGTCCTCCTCTTCCTGCCTTTGTGACCTCACATTGCTTACTTAATGTTACTGAAACTAGATTTTCTAAGAAACTAGAAATAAAACTACTTCAATATGTGTTTTGTGGTAATTTTGCTTAACTAAGTAGCCCTGGTTAAGGTATGTTAATCCATCATTATCTTATCTCTATTCTTTCCTGAATTGTTTTCAAAAGTTGTCAGAAATGTTTGAAATCTCTTCCTAGGAGATAAGTTTCTTTGGCTGACTTTAGCCTTTCTCTTTTCCCATCACCAGATTCCTGTAGAAATTGTATTTCTTTGAGGACCATTGTTTCAATAGTCAGATTGTCACATGAAAAGGTACAGGCTTCTCTCTTTAGAATATCTTCACTTCTGCCAGGACAACTTAAGCTAAGTACTAGTGATGGTTGACTTTTGTATTTGTTTATTTTTCCCTAAGCCATTTTAGACTCAAACAAGTGTTTAAATTTCAATATTTTGTTGCCTGAAACACATTAAAGTATTTACCTGTATTTGTGATATATATTTCTTAGAGTAGTTGTTTTTATTCCATCTACGGGCATCCCACATAGAATAAACATGCTAGTACATGTGAGAGTGTGTCATACATAGGAGTTATCTGGTAGCACTGCTCACGGAGTAGATTCCAAATTGAATTATTGATGTATTTCTGCCAAAGACACAATGAGCAAATCAGACTTACTGATTGATTAGAAAGAAAGAAAGTGTGATTATACACAGCTGAGGACCTGGTGACAACAGCACAATTCACTTGCAGACAATTCTGACCATAGAAGAGAGAATGGGGAAAGAACAAGGAGGGAGGCAAATAGCAAAGCCTTGTGCTATAAACAGCAGGCTGGCGATAGGGCAGAGTTGAAATGAGATAGATGAAAATCTCTTGGTGCTTTCTATGTTCCTGGAGGCAACCCTCATCAATGCTCGCCCTTTCTTTTTTTTTTCCACATTTAATTTTTTATTATTGCATTATAAATAGTACCATTCAAAATTTCCACCTCCTCCGCTCCTATTTCCCTCCTGCTTCCCCACTCCCCCTCCCCTTTAGCACAGTTTTCTGTACTTCTTTCTGAATGCCTCCTCTGTCGTTTTGCTTTCCTCTCCAAGTTCTAGTTCCCAAAGTCAGCAGAACTGAATCAGTAATCACCTAGATAAGTCTGCTGCCCCAACATGTATAATCTCGGAAAAAGGATACACATGGCGACATCCAGACAAGAATTGTCTTCAGAATAATATATTCCAAATCAATTTTCAGAATGCTAGGAGTATTAGTTTATATAAACATTCAAACCAAATAACAGATTCTATAGAAAAAAATGACCTTCCATTGAAAAGGGAAGAGTCATAATTCCTCTCAAAGAGTCAGGGTGTTTTATAAATTACTTCACATGAAATTGAGGACTATTAGTTAAAGAAGATATTTTTCTCAAGTTGGAAAGAAAAATTCTGCTGCTTATACATAATACTTGTGAAATCCTCACTGTGTAAGACGGCATAACCACACATGGATGAGTAACAAGCTAAGGAACAGAACTCCAAGTGAATCTTCAAAAACTTACTATTAGGAGATGGGTCAGGCAAAGCAGCATGAAGAGCCAGAAATTAGTGTCCACTTTGCATGTTGCGGTTGTATTCATTTAGATGACATTCTCAGTGTGCTAAGCAAGACTTTTAATTAGTTTCCCGTCCTAAAGAATTGTTGTATGTGACTCTATGAAGCCAAGAAATGTATTCTGAGGACTCCCAAATAATTTATATTAGAATATGTGTCCTGCTTTAAGTGTTTTATTTGCTGTTTCTATTTTCTATTCATTTGCAAGCCAAATAGCACACTATTACCATTACAAAATAATTATGTGAAGGGAAAATAGATTTATATGTATTTATATCAGAGAAATTAGACAGTCAAAGCCAAGGTTTAAAAAGTAGCTGTGGTAGTTTGAATGTAATTGTTCCCCATAATATCATAGGGATTATATCAATGTTCCTAGACACTATTAAAGGGTATGGCTTTCTTGGAGTGTGTATGGCCTTGCTGGAGGAAGTGTGTTACTGTGGGACAGGCTTTGAATTTTTCTATGCTCAGGGTCTCAGTCAACTTCCTGTTGCATGCAAAATATAGGATGCTCAGCTACTCCTCCAGTACTATGCCTGCCTGCACAACGGCATGCTCACCATCTCTCTGATAATGGACTGAGCCCCTAAAACTGTAAGCAAGCCTCCTCAGTTAAATGTTTTCCTCATAATGGTTGCAATGGTCATGGTATCACAGAGAATGGCTGCAGAAAATAGGAATATAAAACTCAACAAACAACAGCTCAAACTTTTAATTCATTCAACTGTCCTGTCAGAGAAATAAAAATTAAAGACTTTTGAAACTGAATGCTACCTTTCAATATGTTAACAAAATACAAAAACAAAACGCACAAGGAAAAAAATCAGTGTTAAACATGTTTGATACCTGATAACGTCTCTGGCTCCAATTACACTGTTCATCCACATTTTTGCAGAGGACCAGCTGAGGAAATTCCCGAGCTTGCAGGCTGTGATGTTAGTTATAGTGCAGGTATGTTACTTAAACAATGTTAATTATGAACTCTTCTACAACTCTGAACAAACTGAACAACTTGATTTGGGCTTAGAATTGAAAATGGAACTATATTAGTGTTGGAAAACATATTAGGGCACTAAATCACCTAATGATTATGTGTTAAAAATATGAACTTACCACTTAAAAAAATGATGACTATTTACAGAAAAATAGAGTTTTCTTACAAAGAATTAACTTGTTTTTCTTTGATTTGAATATTTTGGAATCTATGAATTAAAATAAGCATCTTTTTAGGGTAACCAATAACATTGTTTATAGCCCAAACATTTCAGGGGATCTACTTTTGAAATGACTCTGTGAAGCAGAATCCATCAGATGGGTGAAATGGGAATCAAATAATCCCACATTAATTCCAAATAGGGTATACTAAAGTTTTTCTTTATTAAAAGGGAAACTGACAGATCAGAAACAAGAAATAGGAAGTGGTCCAACATCCAAGTGTGGCACATGGGAGAAAGAAGAGCAAGTAGGCAGGACCATGGCTTTTTGGTACCCAAAGTCATGCCCCACCTGGTCCTGCCTCTCAAAGGCCATTGATTGAAGGAGGTTCCCCATCACCTCCCTCTTTTGTCTAAATAAGAGAGTTCCAAACCCAATACCAAACTATATACAATAAGAACAGATATCGAGTATAAAGATTAGAATTACAAAAAGTATAAACAATATTAAGCAAGGAACATATTCTAAATGTTTCAATAATCATTCTTTCCTAAGGAGTCTAAGTCTTATATTAGAAATGGCTTGGCTAAATTATAAGAGGAAAGTAACTACAACTATCTAATCTTTAATCCCATCAAAGGCCTGAGAAAGGAGATGATATTAATTGAGTAGGCAGGAAGAGCAATCAAGCAGCTTCCAAAATGTGCAGTAGATGAGAGAGACAACTGGCTACCTGGGCAATCACCAAAAGTCTCATTTGCAATGTTAAAGCAACCAACTTTGGCTAAGGCCTACAGTAAGTGACAGACCATTTTTGGAGCCCGGAAATTTTTTCAAAACTGTTTTACTTTGTCTTGGCAAGATTTAGCAATCTTTTATCTTGTATCCTGCTTGTCCAGTCAAGACACCGTGCATTTTGTCAGTGGTAGAGGCATGGACAGTTGCTTAAATGTATTTCAAGCTAGCCCTTATATCCTCAACTAACTCATCTCCATTAATCTGAGCATCACCACGAGGTCGTGGCCTCGCAGCAGGCTCTGGAGGAGGCATTTGTCTCCTGTGGTGAATACTTGACTTCTCACTGACTCTGCCTACTATCTCTATATATATTTTCCATCCTGGCTATATCATGTTAAGCCATTGGCCAAAAGCAGCTTCTTTATTCATTAACCAATAAAAGCAAAACTTATACAGAAGGACTTTCCGTACCAACTTGGCAAGATGTAACACATTTAACCGTTGGCTTTATTTGGTATTTAAACATGTTTAGTTGGGCATTGTTTCCCTCCTTTATAGTAACTCAATGTAAATGTCTTTTGTATAATTTATATTTTAGGAAGTCTCTATAGTAGTAGATTTCTATATGACTGTCCATAATGCATTTAGTGTTATCTGTCCATTCAGTATTAAAAACACTGTATTGCATTCAGTACTGCAGAAGACAATGCTTACTCTTGTCTTTGAATATGGTGAATTTGAACTGGTACACAACTAGACATTTTACCCCTGCTCACTAGCATTCATGGTGCTGGTAGATACTATTCATGCAAACATAATCACCAATTTCAACAATCTACAAACACTGCAACCTACAACAATGACTTGCCTGCAAGATACAGTGGTATAGTAGTGGAACAAATGTTATGGGAATAGCCAATCACTTTAAAAATTGCATTTGAGGCTGATTTAATGAAATGAAATCCATTCCTTACACTGATAAAGTGACCAAAAACCTGGGAATAAATAGGATGCAGGCCGTAAGGAAAAACCTACTAGTATTATTCTTGTAAGATAAGAAACATAGCAATAAAATGAATCACAATAAAATATTATTATATACATAGATCATAACCCAACTCAACCTTCATCAGAGAAACCTTTTCTTGCAACAAATGGTAATTAACACCCAACACTCATAATATGACAATGTATAGAGAGTGAGATACTTGAGTATTCCTCTCTAAATGAGATGCCTTTATCACATCCTCCCCTCAAAGATCATGGATCTATGTAGAAGAAGAAACTGAAAGGTGATAAATGCCTGAGGTGACAGATGACTCCAAGAATATTATCATCCATAAGCAGTAGGGCTGGAGCACAAATGAACTCACATAGACTGTCACAGCATAAACAAGATCTGCAAAAGTATAAGCCAGACAAAATCCGAGCATGGAGAAGGAGAAGTAGACACAAAGTCCCACCTCTCCACGAGGCTATTTCAATTAAAACCTTCTGGGAGAGGGAAAACCAATCTTCTTCAACGTTGTCATGATAGGTGTGTCAGTCACATGTCAGGGCAAGCCCCATGCTCCGTAGTAGTTGGTCTCACAAAGCTAGCTCCACCGTTTTGTATGCTTTCATTTTTATCTGTTTTAAGTTCTGTTTTTTGGTGATCATTAGAGAGAGAGAGAGAGAACACATTGTAGTTGACTAGAATGTGGGGGAGAATATGGGAGAAGGGGAAATATGATCAAAATGTATTTTATTAAACTATTTAAAGCTAATGAATAAAAATAAAATAAATATCTGCTTAATGACTTGAATTGACTTACATCATATTATTTCAAGTGGCATTTCATTTAAACATTAAATAGTTTTTCCAGAAAACATGTAAGTATACATCTCACTGGAATAGTTTGAAGACTCTACTTTAATAACACTAATGATACTTCAAATCTCAAGTGCTAATTAGCCAGCAGCGTTGTTGAATTTTAAAGTCATTTAAAAATAAATTTATGGAATATAAGTTCAGCACAAAATATTTAATCTGTGGGGTACTTGTTTAAGATTGTTTCCCAATATTTATTTCAATAACTATTTGACATAGGAATAAACTTTTAACTATGTGTATATGTAATCAAGTGTATGGAAGTAGGAAATAAAACTGGTTTCAACCCATTCTTTTGATTCTTTCCATTGATAAAGATAAGATGGTGAGTACCAATGCTAGGAGGCAAACATCAGCTAATATATAGTTTGACTGCACTCCTGGCAAATGGGGAATCTCAGTAGAAATTCTTCTTTTACTCAATGATTTGGTTGAAGAAGCAGTGCTATAATGGACCATAGGAAGAGATGCTGAATTCTTTTATGTATTTTTCTGTCCAAGTTTGATTATAATATACATTAAGCATGTTCCATATTTTATTGACTCTCATTGTCTCTATTATCAATTGTGTGTTAGTAGGTACAAACAATTCCCATAAATATAAATCTCTGATTTATATATAAAATTATAATGGCCAGAAAACAAATGAATTCTTCATGAAAATTTAAAAATATTACTGAATCACAGTGTGGAGCTTGGAAAATTATTAGCTGCAAACCACACAACCAGCATTTGGGACACTGAGGTTTGTAAATGGAATTCAAGAAGTAATGCTCTTAAATTTTTAGCATTAGAATTTGCATTAAAAGCAGACTAGACCACCTTTTTTATATTGGTTTTTCTAATATAGAATTCCTTTGTGTAGCCCTGGCTGTTCTGGAACTCACTCTGAAGACCAAGATGACCTCAAACGCAAAAAAAAAAAAATCTGCATCCTTCTGCCTCCTGAGTACTGGGACAAAAGGCATGCACTAGTACTGACCAGCTAACAGTCTAACACAGATTATAACACATCATGTGAGAGTGGAGTTTATAGTTTAGTACTATACTCATGATCTGGTATTTCTTGCAAATTAATGACTAAATGTTCAGGTAGCTGAAGAGGTAGACTAAGATTAGACAGTTAAGAAGTCCACAAGGAGAAGCTATGTGAATAGAGTTTGATAGGATGATTTAATACCCATGGATTATAAGTATGGGGCAATGTCTGCACAGTGAAAGAAAAGTTTGTGGGAAAGACTTGAGAGGGACAAAATGTGGACCAGATATGGTCTAATGGTTTAGTACTTCTAGAGTACAGAAGGGGAGATGATGCTTGAGAAATTATATTAGACTATTAAGTAGGAACACATGAAGGGCTTTTGTGCTAAGATGAGGGTGATGAATTTTATTCTAAGTGGTAAGACAGGGTAGAAGTGTAGCTCAGAATGATCACTCTCTAATAGTACAGAGAACTGAGTCCGTTAGAGGTGTCACTGGAGTAATTTATATCAATGCAGTCTACCTACAACAACACTGGCTAGGAAGAAAGTCCAAGGCATTAAAAAATAAAGAATAAAAGACTTGACAAATTTGCTATTTCTAAGTGGCAGCTGCAAACCATTCTCAGCTTGCTGTGCCACTATAACTCTGTTGTGGGGCTACTAGTAGAGAATAAAGAAGCAGCTTTGAAGATGAGCTCTTTAGCTAATCTTATTGCTGTGACAAAACCCATGACTTCAGCAACTCAAGGACAGAGTTTCAGAGTGATTTCAAATTATTATGGCATTCAGTGGCTCAATGTGGTAGCATCTCACATGGTCCTACACCTGGAGGCAGAGAGTAGAGAGGACCAGAATCAAGTATAGCCTTTACAGGCCTGGACATAGTCACCTAATTTGGTTAGCCTGGCCCTACTTCCTAAGGATTATACAGTCCCTCAAAAATAATGCCATAAACTAGGAGCAAGTGCTTGAAGAGTAAGCCTCTGCTTCACATTCAACATCCAAACCATAACAAAAGCCGAAGATTTAGTTCAGAAGGAAATAAAAGAAGTGTTCCTCATTTTCTAAGCGTGAAAGAAACCACTGCTAGTACTTTCCTCACCCCCAAGGAAAAAAATTGAGCCAAACTTTTATTACATATTGTGAGCTACTCAAGTGGAAACATTCGATCTTAGAAGTGATGAATGAAGTCATTTTTCTCTCCGTGCAAACAATGCTCAACTAACTGCTGAGTGTTTACAACTGTTGCTGGTTTTACCAGCTTAGCTTCCTAAAAGCTTTGCTTGGCTTTAAAAAATTAGACTGCAAAGCTTCTGTGCAATGTTTCAGTAGCTTCTCTTCCTTATTGATGAGCTGACTAATTCATGTATAATTGCTGAATTAAGGTTAATGGTTTGGGTCTTAACATCACTAGTACTTTTCATTTTGTTGAGAATGTCTTTAGAAATTGTCAAATAAGATCTGTTACTTCCTAGACTTCAATTTCTTAGACATTCATCGCCACTTCTCAGACATTCAAATGTATATGATAAAAAAACATTGTGCCTGCCTGCTGTAGCTAAGATTTTCATGGTAACAATTTGGATTAAAATAGTAACATATTTCCTTAAGATTTACCCTCAATGTTAATGAAGTTAGAAAGTCTGAAGAACTTTACAATAGCAACTTAATTTAACTTAAAAGAAAAAGCATGAAAAAAGAAAGCCTCGTGAGAGTGTTGTTTTCTCTGAAATAATGCTTACATGATGCTGAAAATATATGTCTCCATTGTCTAGATGTATTCAGAAGACATAAAGAAATGTCTTTAGGTATGATTTTTCAAGCGGCTAAATCTTTATTTAGCAATTATCAATTCTTAAATAAAGAAAAGTTTGTGCCATACACCTTAACAAGATCAAACACATTTTTAATTGTTCATTATCTTCTTCATGAAAGGTGAGTGTAGAGAGTTCAACATTATCCCATTCCTATGTCCTTACCTGTGTATTCCTCACATCTCCCTGCTCCATGGTGGATGGATGTTACAAAACATGTTAGCTTATGTGCTCCCTATCTTCTCCTGTCTTACATTGTAGAGGTATGACATACATTGGTTTTCTAGTGTTTTCATAGCAAGCTAGAAAAAAAAAAACCGTGACTGACAGAGCATTAAACTATTCTCACTCATTATGGAGGCTAGAAGTTCAATGTCGACGTTTTGTCACAGAGAGCCATGCTCTCTGTGAGAGATCTAGGGCTATCTTTCCTCTTGCTTATCATTATTTTGTCATTTTCTTGTTTGGCCTTTGGCTTTATCATCTTCATCCCTCCGATTAGCTCTTCATTGATGTATTCTCTTTTCTTTTATAAAGATAACAGCCATTGGATTATGGCAAATCCTAACCATCTAAAGCATCATTTTAAATTGAGTACATTAATAACAATTTATTTTCAAATACATCTGAATTATTTGGTTTTACATAGGTGAAAGTTTATGGTGGAAACTGAGGGAAAGAAATGCTATAAGATCCAAAATACACATTGATATTTACCTAGTTTGGTAATAGTTGTGTGACAATAAATCATTCTTTCAAAATAAACTTGCGTTAACATTAGAGAATTTTCCATCCATGTCCTAACTAGGGCTTATCCTGTTTAACTTCCAAGATCCAGCAAATTCCTGTTAGTATGGCCATACTCACAGCATCTTTGGTTACCAACACAAGATTTGCATGAGATGAAACTATCCACATTCTAGCAGAGGGAAAAGGGTGCCTAAGGGGATATAGAAAGCCAATGGGTACTGAGGAATGGCAAGTCAATTTTCTTTAAGAGTGTGTCCCCTGATATGTTGGTCACACTCAGTAGATAGCCCCATACTCAATAAGTAGATTACATTTTTTTAAAGAGGGGATATGGGTGTGAGATGAACATGGTAGGAATTAGTGGAAGAGGGCATGAAAATGCTCAAGATATTTTGCACAAACTTATCACAAGCCTTTTAAAAATGTATTTAGCTTTATTTTATGTACATTGGTATGAAGGTGTCAGATGCCCTGGAACAGATGTGAGCTTCCATGTGCGTGCCAGGAATTGAACACAGGTCCTCTGGAAAAGCAGTCAGTGCTCTTAATCTCTTAACCATGTTTCCAGCCCCTCACAAACAATTTTTTTTTAGTCCTTTCTCTCTTCCTTTCCTTTTTGTTATTGTTTGTTTTATTTTATTTATTTACATTTTGTCTGTTTGCTTGTTGTTTATTTTACTACCCAGTCACAGTTTCCCCTCCCTCCTCTTCTCTAAGTCTTACCCCCATCCCAACCTATTCTTTACCCACCCCCAATCCACTCATTCTCCATTTTTGTAAGGAAAGAGCAGGTCACCCAGGGATAGCATCAAAATATATCACGGTGCACTAAGGCTAAGCACCTCCCCATGTATTAAGACTGGGCAAGTAGCCCCAGTATGAAGAGGAGGCAATAAAAAGTGGCCAACCAGAAACCATATACACACAAGTAAGTGACACTAAATTGACTCAAATGGTTGTATTTACATATTAGTGTGTGTATGTACAGTCATATGTTTGTATGTTAGTGGGTATCCAAAGAAAAAGGTTATTAATTTGAGAGGGAATTAGGGTATCGAAGAGATAGAGACCTTATGCAGGGAGTATTAAGACAGATTTTCATGCTTGGCAGAGCTTACTGTTGACCTCTGCTCAGGTTTTGAGGCTTCTTTCTGACCTTCCAGGTGCTGGTGATCTTCTAGTCTCCACCCTTTTCCCGCCTGTGTAGTCACTGTGCAGCAGAGGTTTGGGGCACACCAAGGCTGCTTAGTGTCACAGTCCTACCACTCAGGTCCCCACTTTATTTCCGTTTAAGTTAAAGGTTAATACAGAACAAAGCATTAGCAGGGTGTGGGCAGACACAGAGTCCATTCTTCAGCATGGAGTACAAGTGCCCTTAGGGGAGGTATTTACACTTGCACCTCATCCCTCCCTCCTGTTAGCCATCTTCTAATTCTTTTTGCCTTTACACGTCAATTCTCCACGGCAGAACATAGTGTTTTGCTCTATTACTTTATCAGAGTGTGAACTCTATGTAGGCTGGTGTCTTTACTTTGGTTTTTGATAATTTATTTCATAAGTTTAGGAATGCGTCTAGAATAAAATCATCATTTTTTGAGTGAATAATGCTTGTGTCAATTTTCAAATGTAGAGATAGAAATTGAACATTAGTTACAATAGTTTAAAGGAGTTGCCTCCTTGAGACTGGTTATAGTTGTGAAGTTAAATGGAATCACATATTATTGCTACAAACTGTTTAGTACATTCCCTTCTTTGAACTATTTACAAATAATCCCTATAGGAAAATTAAATTGAATCATTAAATGAGAAGGGAGGTTGAGCATTATATTATGTGATAACAGACAAACAGGAAGAATGAAACAGCTAATGTTCTTTTGTGTGCTTATTTATTCTATGTAGCATTTTCACTTTTTATCTGATCCAAAGGATGTGGTGTCCATGTCTGATGTGATGTCCATATCTTAGATTTCCTTTGGAATACCTTGAGGGAACCTAGTGCTAAGGAGGTATAGACCCTTGTTTTCAACTGTCCACTACTCTGTTTTCAATAAAACCCCTGTCAATTTACCTACCGACTGTTGTGATTTTTCTTTAATTTTATTGCAAATAGTAAAACCCATTCAAATAATTTGGAGAAATTTATATAATCATACCACAGCAGTGTTTTTTTTCTCATTTGTTAAATGACTTCTAACACAGTAAAAACTGCATTGGGCTACCATAGAATTATAATCAATAAATAATTTTGTTTCAAGAATTAATTATTGAAAATAAGAAATGTAAAATGAATTTTGGCATTGATATATGTGATACTTTAATAATCAGAGTATTCTACTATGTTCACATTTATTTTTCTACTATATGACTTTTCTTTAATAATATTTTTATTTATGTAGTTTTGTGTGTTCATGTGTGAATGCAGCTATCTGTAGAGTACAGAAGAAGGTTTCAGATGTTCTGGGACTGGTTATAGGTAGTTGCAACCTGCATGATAGGAACTAAACTCTGGTTCTTTGTAGTTCTCAACTACTGGGTCCTCCAGCATCCTGACCCTTATTACACTTCCATAAAATGTGAAATTGATCACATTTTATGGAAAATGAAAGAACAGCAAATCTGAAGTGGTGAGAATGATGGTGTCACTGGTAATATGCATTAGTCTATGAAAACAGCCAAACAAGGCTTTGGACTAATCATCAGAAGAGTCTCCTTTTAGAGAATAAGCTGCAATTTGTCTTCTTTAAGGGCAATTTTTATGCTAAGGTGTTAGGAATATTCTTAAGATGAACCTTTCCACCAGACCAGATTAGACTGAATCAATGCCCATGTTTACTGCAGCGCTCCTGAGTGACTGGGAAAGCATGGTGAGAATAAAGAGAGAGAGAGAGAAAGGGGGGGCATGCAAAACCCGAAAACCATGTGTTTCTTTTTTGGGCTGCAGTTTAAATAGCCTGTGGGATTGGTCCTGACCCTCCCTGCATTAGGGTAGAACATAATGAAAAGGAGCATTGCAAAGTCCTTCCAATCATGAGCTCAGCGCAAGTGTATAAGACGGGTCTGCCCAAAGGCAATCAAGATGGTGGAGAAGTTCAAGGGATTCCTGCTCCCTTCCTATGGAGACAGTAGACACTGATTGATTCTGGGAATTTGGGAGTCATTGCCACTGGTTGTGTAACCACTAGTGACCAAACCCCCTAGGGGCTAATGGAAAAAACCTAGCCCATAATCACACGGATAGCGTTAGTTAAACTCACTGGAGTCTCAAAACAATACAAAAACAAAAGGACACGGAATGTAGATTGGCTTAGAGATGAAGGGGCACATAAGGATAGGAGGAAAAGGAGCACAAAAGCAATCAAAAGAAATGTGTGCATGAATAAAAATAAATATTAAAAATAAAAATTACAGCAACAAACTTCAGGAGAAACACTTTAAGAACTACGTGCTAGAAGTCAGTTTTTCTACTCCAGTCTCACAATTCAGACTGCGAAGTTGTGGTTTACAGAGGACAGGCATGTGTTTTAGAATATTTAGCACTGCCTATGGGGGTCACCATACCATGGGCTATAGTCTTAGACTAAACAGAAGGGGGAAATGGAAGAAGCCAGCTGAGATGCAGCATTAGTGAATGCTGTGATCTGATGGTCAACCTGATGTGACTGTAGATCCAAAGTGCTAGTTCATGGGTTCTCCATCTTCCTTCCTCGGCAATAAAGGACAATACCCTCAAACCAGAAGCCAGAATCAAGCTTAGCTGCCTCTCTTAAGATGGTTTTGTAGGTATGTTGTCACAGCAAGCAGCAAAGTTGCTAACACAATAATGTTGAAGTCATTAAAATTAGCACACTATATAACCAATCAGTTTGCTCTTTGATTGGATTTGCTGCACACCTCCCTACATTTGTGGGAGACAAAATTAGTTTTTCTCACCATCCATAATCTTTATCTGCCAATAGTCATGATCTACATTATAATTAGAGTCGAACCTGAAGTGATTAGGGTAATAATGAAATTGGCACAGAAACTGTGAAGCTTATTCAAAGTATATTAATTAGCAAACACATTTAAGTCTTTTATATTAAGAAAAATAGACTCCTTGCTAATTCATATTCATTATATTTGAAACACTTTTAAGTAGGTATTGCTAGGAGAATTAATAACTGCCTTTTGCTCTGTTATTTTTTTACATGTAAAAAAACCATCAATTTTTACATTTTTATTATATACAAATTTATTATGAACTTCTATTGATCAGTTAATGATCTGTCTTTAAATTATTCAATATGCAAATAATTCAGAAGAATTTAGAAGGGAATTTAAATATAGAGAACCTTCACTGAGGGATGTGCTCGTGAATGTTCTTGAGATCCCTTAGAATTAGGAATCAGTAACACTTAGATTTCTCCTACTTCAGCATCCTTAATACTCATCCACTGATTTGCCTATCATAATCTTTGCAACACTGCAAATTATTTAACGTTCTTTCTGAAACCCCCTGTGAAAGTCAATAAAAATGGCCAATAACATTTTATAATTAAATGGTCATTTTGTTTTCCTTTTCAGTTTAGTCCAGTATCTTACTCTATTACAATATTTGACACTTTTAAATGTATACCATCTAACATGAATAAAATGTCAAGTCTAGTTTTCAACAAAAGAACATTAAACAATTATTTATCTTGAAGGATCATAGAGAGGCAGAAGTAGCAATCAGTGTGCATTAAAATGTATTTGTTAGGATGGAAACTCATTACATTGTGAGCAACACTAAGAATTAAGTGAAAATCCTTAAGGCTTTAAAATCATTTTGAACTCAACTTTTTTTTTTTACATTCTAGATTATAAATTAGTCATTTACTAACCACCTATTATGTGCCAAGCATGAACCTAGCCTAGGAGTTGTCCATCCTTCCCTTAAAGCTTTCCTTAAACTGTACAAAATGGTATGATAACCTTATAATTGTGCCCTATGTATAATATGATCTCTTACCTTCAGTTGTCACTTAATCAGTGCTATAGAATTCGCAGTGACTAACATCCTAAGTAACCTTATCATTTATCCCATGCATTTACTTTAGCTTTGTTTCTCTACACTGGGTTCTGTAATATTCTTCCTATGAACTTAAAAATAAAAAGACTTTAAAATCATCCTACCTGACCTACAGCTAATATACTGACTGGAGAGAATAAAAAGCCTTTCCTTCAAATATAAGGCAAGGATTCTTAGTTGTACATTTTCTGTTTATAGAGACTCTTGAAGTAGGAGTTGGAGCAATAAGGTGAGAGAAAGGAGGAAGACATCTAAATTGGAGAAGGTAAATTGTCCATGAGCTGAGATGATATAGCCTTATAAATAGATGTGTTAGTTAGGCTCTCCAAAGGAACAGAACAAATAGAATGTGTGTGTGTGTGTGTGTGCTCGCACACACACACACACACACACACACACACACAATTATACCTTAAAAGGGGACTTAGAGTGGCTTCCAGGCTGTAGTCTGAGTGGTGCAACAGTGCAGTCTCTTGATGGGACAGCAACGGTGGTGTATGTCTCGGCAGTTACAATCTGTGCTGAAGTCACGAGAAAGCCCTAGAGAGCTGCCAGACTTTAGTCTATGTGAGAATCCTGACTGGGCAGTGGTGGCGCACGCCTTTAATGCCAGCACTCTGGAGGCAGAGGCAGGCAGACCTTGGTGAGTTTGAGGTCAGCCTGGTCTAAAGACTGAGGTCCCAGACAACCAGGGCTGTTACACAGAAAAACCCTATCTGGAAAAACATAAAGCAAAAAATAACAACAAAGCCAACCAAGTAAATAAAGAGGAATCCTAAGTCGGTCTTAACACCAGTGAAGAAATACCTCAATAACACAAAATAGATCAACTTGCTAGTGAAAATAAGGGCAAGTAGCCAAAAAACAAAATGTCCTTGTTCTATACCCCACCCTTTGTGCGTGTGTGTGTGTGTGTGTGTGTGTGTGTGTGTGTGTGTGTGGTGTGTATGTGTGTGTGAACTGCTACCAAGATTATAACTCAGACTTAGGGTGGGGTCTTACCATTTTAAATGAGTCCGTCAAGAAAATTCCTCATGTATCCAGATGTAGTCACAATGACAACCAAGATTAGCCATTTTTACAGAAAAAACATAGAAGCCACCAAATATCTTTCAGAACTAAAAGACTGGATTAGAAAATATTCAGGATATAAAATGAACTAACTTACTGTCTATGAATTCACAGTGAACTCTCTCAAAAGGAAATTGAGAAAGTAACAGTATTTGTATTAACATAAAAACTGTAATGAAGATAACCCAAATATCAAACAAGAGAGCATTTTTTTCAAAAAGCATTTAAAACCTAAAGGAGTGTAGAATGATACCTTGTGTTCATTGTGAAAAACTGACAAGCAGAAAAGTACCTCTGTAGCCTGAGACACTAGTTCTCGCCTTGTCAGATTACAGGGACATTCTTCACAGAAAACAAACAAAGTCTTAGTTCATTTTGGAAACTAAAAGATCCCAAAGATCCAAAATAATCTTGACCAAAAAATAAATAAAACTGGAAGAATCTGAATACCTGAGTTCAAAATAGACAATAAGGCAACAGAACACCAGAAATACTTTAGACAAATGAATGAAACAGAAAGTCCAGAAGTATGTCTATATTTATAATCACATAATTTTCAGTGAAGGCTCCAAGAATGACTTCAAAGTTTTAGCTTTTCCATGATTGTATGACTGGTAAACTCTTAACTGTAATTCTTATAGGATCAGTGCTACATAATTTACAACAGAAAATCTCCAGCATATTATTATAAGAAAACTCGATATCTACAGAGGGAAGAAATTAGAGTCTTACATCTCAGAATATGTAAGAATCAATTCAAAATTGGTTCAGAGCTTAAATTAAAGACCTGAAACTGTAACTTATAGAAAAAAATATGCAGAAGGCTCCTTCAAAATCTTAGACAACAAAAGCAAATCAGATGTATTTGATTACATAGAAGGAAATAAAAACCCTAAGACTGCACAGGAGATACTCAGACAGTGAAGAGAAAACCTAAGCAATCAAACACAGTGCACAGTGTCACTAATAATTAAAGAAATGAAATTGAAATCATCCCAGCAATTTAGATTTACTACATTAGAAAAACACAAACAGGTGCCATGCAAACACAAGGACCCAAGTTCCATCCTAAACTGTGAGAAGCCGCCCACGGGGCCCACAAGACGGCTCAGCAACTGCTTACCACAAAGCCGGAAAACTTGAGATCACTTTTGTAGACCACATGGTAGGAGAAGAGAACTGACATCTTCAGCTTGTCTCCTGACCTGGTTTGGTTTGTGCACTATGGGACACATATGCTATTATTCATTAATCATTATAAAGTGAGGCAAGAAGTTTGTGCCTATAGCCACATTCTTTGGGGTCAGGGGTTGGAGGGTGATTAATACCTACCAGAAAATTAATATAACACACACAGCAAACAATAACAAGTGCTGGGAAGAGGGAAATGTGCACACTGTTGGTAGTGATGTAAGTTAATAAAGCCATATGGACACAGTAGGAAGGTTCTTCCAACAATGGAAAATAGAACTTCAGTGTGATTCAGTAATCCAATCAAATAAATTTCAAATAAAATGACATCAGTGTGTGGAAAATATTTGTATACTCATTAACTATAGTTGCCAACAATAACAAATCAACCTCTGTGTCCATTAGAAGGTGAATTGAATTTTTTGGGGATTTGAAAAAGTTCATTGTATGAGTGTGTGCATGTGTGTGTGTATGTGTGTGTGTCAATGTGGTCACTTGGGAGGATTGATACTCTCTACCCTACCTGACTTTTATTTGTCTTCTGGGGATTTGAACTTAGTTTTCCATGTGTTTATGAAAAGAGCTTTAGCATTTAAACTCTCACCACAGCCCAATATTTTTAAAAAATGTTTGCAGATTATCGGTTTTCATTATGCCATTTCATAAATACTAGATTTGCTTGACATTCCCCTACTTTCTCATCGCCCCACCTCCCTGATCTCCATCCCTGATTAAATCATTATACCCATACTGTCCAGTAAACAATGTTTTCTCTGTCCTGCCCTGTCCTACAGCAGTTTCTAAATAATTACTCAGAAGATTATGTTAATTATTAATGCTCAACCAATACCTCAGGCTTATTACTAGCCAACTCTTACATTTAAATTACCCATGTCTCTATCTATATTTTGCTATGTGGGTCGAGGCTTTTGACCTCGTTTCCAACATGTCCTGCCTGTTTGGCCACTGACTGGCATCTCTCCCAACTCTGCCTCTCCTCATCTGAGTTCTCAGTTTGATTGTTCTGCCTAACCTTATCTTGCCTGGCTATTGGTCAAACAGCTTTTATATTAACCAATGAGAGGAGTATGTATTCGCTGCATATAGAAAAGTTGTCCCACAGCCCTGCACTCTTCCATTTTCAAATTGCATCGTGTTCTCTTACCATGCTTGACCCTCTCCCTTAATGCTTCTTTTTTTTCTCCTGTCTTTGGTCTCTTGATGAGTGAATTTCTTACTGTGGTATACAATACATTGTGGAATACTTCCATCTACAAAAATAACTCAATCCTATCATTTTCAGCAGCATGTGTAAATATAGGGCTATGGTAAAATGAGTGAGACACAGAGAGAAAACTAAAGTATATTCTCACCTATATGTAAATTCCAAAGAAGTGAAACTCTTTAGAATGGTTGCAGAGACTGCAGGGGATAGTGAAAGAAGAAGAGCAAGCTGTTTTGCAAGAACACAAAGTTTTATTAGGAAAGAACAGCTTCTGTCCTCTTGCAATTATGTGACTACAGCTGATACTGACGTATGGTATTTTTTTTAGAAGACCTAAAACAAGATATCCTTACTTCAAATATATAAAAAGCGTTTGAGGCAATACGCTAATTGCTTCAGTTGTCCATTATATAATATATTCATCCATTAAAATATTGCATCATGCCCCAGAATCATGCATTTATTTATTTGTAAATTAGAAACAGAATTAAAAGTTAAGCATATGTGAAATTTAGTGATTAGCATTCTGCTTGATTAAATTTTATGAGAACGAAGTAGTCTGGAAATATACAATAAACAAAAGTGTATGCCTATGGAAAGCGAAGGAACCCAAAAACCCCCACCCAAAGGAGAGAAAATATGGATAACCGATGACTGCTTGGGGAAGGGAGAGCCAGTTTTCTTCAGGGATGTGACCCTGGTGAATTGTCACATTTCAGTGGATGGCCCCAGGCACATGTGGGCAGCACTAATTAGACTTAGTAAGATGCAAAATGAGAGAACATGAAGTAGAAAGAGAGATTATGGTAGGTGGTTCTGAGAAAAGTTGAAGTGGATTGGAGGTGACGTGACCAAAACACATTGTATACATGCATGAAATTTTCAAAGAATAAACAAAACATACATACTTTTTTAAAAAATTAATGTCTCTGTTTAAAATTCTTGTTGTTAGCATTATTTGTATGGAAACCACCCCAAATTTTAACAACCTAGAAGTCTTGTGGATGAGTCTAGATATTATTCAGTGAGTCTACTAAGCACTCGACTTTAGCTGCATGCATGGATATTGCATGTGTGCATGTTTTTTCCTCCTCACAGACCATGTCACAGGTGCAGAGATTTATGTGAGATGCAGGGAAATTTCAGTCAAGGCAGGTAACAAAAGCTCTGGCCATTGCCTTGAGTTTTTATCCTTCTTAATGTAGTTCATGAAACTTATACAACACAAAATCATATGCCTACTTCCCTTGGCTGCCTCCCATAAAGAATGATAAAAAATATTTTATTATTTTATTCAACCTCAAACCTTAGTCCGACTGAAGAACAGAAATTAATAGTTTCTGAATGTGTAGTAAAAAAAAATAAGTACGAAACTATGGGGATGAGGGCTAATTCCCAGAGGAACTTGGGCTTCTTAGCTATAGCATTATAGTCAGTCGTAGCATGAAGGAACTAATTAACATGCGATGCACTTACTCTCTGAAAAGCTATTTCAGGAAGAAATGCATTCTCCAAGTCAAGCTGCTTGGTAGAGCAGGGGTTGCAGCAGGTATGAAAGTCTTTAAGCTGCCACTGATTTTCGATCTCAGCACTAATTGCTTCGGATGGAGCTGTCTCAGACTCTGCTCTTCTGTCTTCTAGAACCTCCCGTATCACTTAGTCTGGGATTTGCTTTAGGGCTCCCACTAGGATAATCAAAGGAAATACAACTTTTGTTCAAATTCATTTCTGCATTGTCTTGATTCATCTCCATAGGTCTGTTAGGAAGAAGGGAGATAACAGAAAAACTTCTTCTCTATTTAAAATGTCAAAGACAATCAGAGCTCTATTTGAAGGCCTTGATCCTCTCCACTCCTCATCCTAGTGATTCCTTGACATTGGCATAAGTCACAGGGAATGAATACAGAATAGATCCATAACACTGACACGAGTCAGGCTTAAATCATCAGAACTCTACCCTTGTCACTTCATTATCAGCACAAGGTGGATGAGCAGAAAAGGAGGAAGAAGAGGAAAGGACCATAGTTTGTACACATGTATAAATTTCTAAATTAAAATAATGAACTATTAATTGCATAGATTTGAACATATGGTCAGCTCAATTATAAAACATCTAATTTGTCAGACAGTAAAGAGAAATAATGATGGAGCAATTATCCCTCTGAACTTATTTCTTAATTATCCAGGCGAGACTGCTAATGATGTCCGTTTCCTCAGTTCCACTGGCAGTGCAATAATTAAAGGTCATGAGGGAACATTTGTCCCAAGGAGATAGAAAGTCAAATGGTAGGCTCAGAATATAAACCTGGAGTCTAATATGAGTACAAGTTCATGGTGCAGAACCAGCAGTCTAGAGATTTTATAGCCTTTGTGTTAATCACAGAATTTATTCTGTTTCATAACTCTAAACCCCGTTAGGTGGTGATTGGTAGTCTCATAACCTGGATATTGAACTCAAAGCTGAGATTTAGCTAGATGAGGTCATCTTGAGTCCTCATCACCAAAGTAAACAAACAAAAACATCTGGAACCTATTGGGTTAACGCTGTAAATATTTTAAAACTTAATTTCCAAACTCTGTCTTATCTCATGAGTAGAAAACCCATTAACACAAATATGTTAATAAGAAGGCCACCACCACATGAAAACATTACCAGAAGATAGCAGGAGATAACATGACCTATTCTTTACACGCACTGTCCCAGTATCAAGATTCTATAATACCCAAGATCTCCAGACAAGCGTTGGTACTATAAGCTTGATGCTGAAGAAACATGTCCCAAGGACCCTCTGCCCCATGAAGTCAGGGGGTTCTCTATACAATGCCATCAAGGTATACAAATATCTGTGATTAGCTGCAAAAGTCCTGCTTTCTCTTTACCAGAGTCCAAGGAAGACATTTTTCAATAGTCTTTTGAAATCTACCTGTGCTTTGGGGCATAGGTACTGTTGCAAAATATATATATTTATGTGTTATTTGGTTGCCTTTCTACTCCTAAAACTACTGTTTTTCTCAAAATATGGTAATTAGGAACACCTAGTCCACAGTCTTGGAAGTATACAAAAAGCTTTGAAATATTATTTGAGCAATCCAAAGTATTTCGTTTTCAGGAAAATGATAGTGAAAATAGTGTGTACTTGATTCACTTGTTCTACCTGCCGTGCTATTTCTGTGTTAGGCAGCCACTTCTACACTTCACCTACAGCTTGAGCAATATAAGAGCCACTGTGTCTATTAACAGAAAGTCAACTTTCCTGTCATGTCTCAGGTATTCACACAAAGCAGAAGTTTGCTTCATAAAATGCTACCATTGCTTTTCTCACCTGCATGACACTCTGTTATGAATCACAGCACATCTCTGGGGAACTGAAAACTATAGGAATGTTATTTTATTAGATTAATAAGGAAATGACGTTTAAGTTAAATAATATACTTTTCAGTACTTATTAGTATAAACTAAACTAAGCTTTTTATCTTTTGTGGAGATTTTTATTGAGCAATATTTCACTTACAAATTTTGTTAGCAAATTTGGAAAACAAGGCTGTTGAAACTCATTACTTCTTTGACTTTATTGTAGTTTTAAAGCTTTTGCTTACAAAATGATGCCTACAGACTGTATAAGTTTGCTCATTCAACCACCATAAAATACCCCTGTGGGCTGCTCAACTATTGGAATTTTACATTTTCATAGCTCTGGAGTCTAAGTCAAAGACTAAAGACAAACAAAATAGGGTTTATGATTATTATTGTCAATTGTCAACTTAACAGAATTGGTGAGAATCACCTGGGATATGGGCCTCTTGCCATGCACATATGGTATTAGAGAAGTTCCTTAATTGAGGTGCAAGCACCCACCCACTGTGGGTGCAGTAATCTAGTGACTGGAATTCTGGACTGTACAAGTGAAGCAGGAGAGGTGAGGAGTCAGTGTGCATTGTTTGCGTTCTGCTTCCAGACTGTAGAAATGACGTGGCCAGAACTTTCGAGCTCCAGCTTGAACTGTGAGTCAAAGTAAACCCTTTCTCCCACAAATAACTGAGTACTTTTTCACAGCAGAAAAAAGAGACTACTTCCAAGTCCGCTTCTGTTGACTTAAAAACAACTACCTTCTTGCATGCTCACACGAACTCTTCTCTTTACTACAAAAGCAGCGTTTTCTTTTCTGTGTTTATTTACACTAATTCTAGTCCTAGCACTCCAGTGTCCAATCTTTCAGGTATCACTTAATCTTGATTGCTACTTTAACACTGCCATATCCAAATATGTTCATATTAGGTACAAAGGCTTTAGTACAGATGTAGACAGGATACATTTAGTCCGTAACAAAAAAGCCGCATAAGGTTACAGTCGTTAGCTTTTACTGTCAACTTGACACAACTTAGAATCACCCAAAAAAAGAATCTTAATGAGAAACTATTTAGATTAGGCTGATCTACATGTATGTCTGGAGGGTTGTCAATTAATGCAAGATGAATAAATACCCTATTGTGGGCAGAACCATCCTGAAGGCATGGTATCACAAACTATATAAGGCATGAGAGAGCAGATGAAAACAAACAAGCAAGCAAATTGGATGCATTCATTTCTCTCTGCTTCTGAGTGTAGCATTTGATACTTCATTCCTACCTTGACTTTTCTGAATGATACACTGTAACATGAAATTATAAGCAGAGTAAATCTTTTTCTCCTTTATGTCAGTTCTGCAGAGCACTTATCACAGCAACAGAAATTAAACTAGAATACCTTTCAAGTTTGACATTATATTTGCCATGATATAGATATAAATGATTGCATATAGAATATTTGTAAATGTGTATATACTAAAGTTAGCATATGTACACATACTCACATATTTAAACAAATGTGCACACACACACACACACACACACACACACACAAATTTCTTTGTGAGCTAAAATAGCCAGGCACCAACACCCTCCAATATTAGATCACAGACCTAGATTCCAGATTCAGTTTCTACCTGGTTTTCCCAATTAAAACAACAACAAAAATTCTTGCAAAAAAATGGGGACCCAAGACTATGGCAGGAAATGTGCAAGATGAGCTGAGGTAAGAGAACACGATGCAATTTGAAAATGGAAGAGTGCAGGGCTGTGGGACAACTTTTCTATATGCAGCGAATACATACTCCTCTCATTGGTTAATATAAAAGCTGTTTGACCAATAGCCAGGCAAGATAAGGTTAGGCAGAACAATCAAACTGAGAACTCAGATGAGGAGAGGCAGAGTTGGGAGAGATGCCAGTCAGTGGCCAAACAGGCAGGACATGTTGGAAACGAGGTCAAAAGCCTCGACCCACATAGCAAAATATAGATTATTTGAACTTAGTTTTCCATGTGTTTATGAAAAGAGCTTTGCCATTTAAACTCTCACCACAGCCCAATATTTTTAAAAAATGTTTGCAGATTATCGGTTTTCATTATGCCATTTCATAAATACTGGATTTGCTTGACATTCCCCTACTTTCTCATTGCCCCACCTCCCTGATCTCCATCCCTGATTAAATCATTATACCCATACTGTCCAGTAAACAATGTTTTCTCTGTCCTGCCCTGTCCTACAGCAGTTTCTAAATAATTATTCAGAAGATTATGTTAATTATTAATGCTCAACCAATACCTCAGGCTTATTACTAGCCAACTCTTACATTTAAATTACCCATGTCTCTATCTATTATTCCACCTCTACTTCCTGTCTGGTTGTCCTGCCTATGCTTCCTGCCTGGCTACTGACCAATTAGCATTTATTTAAAACATAATTGACAGAATATAGACAATTGTCCTGAACCAACCTTTGGTGCCTGTCCTGGAACTAGCTCTTGTAGACTAGGCTGACCTTGAACTCACAGAGATCCACCTGCCTCTGCCTCCTGAGTGCTGGGATTAAAGGCATATACCACCACAGCCTGGCAGTGTACTGTTTTAAAACTTGCTAAGAATCATTTTGTATCTTCACATATTATGTATTTCCACACATGTGACTATACACACAAAGAAGCTACAGATTGGTGCTAAGAAATTTGGTTGCCGTAATCATTAAAACAAAGAATAGGTATGTGAAAACATCATATTGAATACCTTGATGTATGCATTGTTTTCATCACTTCAGAACTTCATAAATGTATAAAGTGTTTTAATCAAATCTACTTCCCATGTCCCCATTTTCCAATCTACCCTCAAATCCATACCCCACTATTCTCTTCCACATTGATGTGTCCTTTTTAAAACACACTGAGTCCACTTAGTGCTGCTAACATGTGCATAGATGTAGGGACATGTACGGGGAGCATGGGTCGCTCCTTAGGGTCCATGTCCTTGAAGAAAACTGGCTCTGCCTCTAGTGGTTTTGCCAGAAGCCTGTAGTTGTCAATAGTTCTTCAGGAAGAAGGGAGATTTCATAACTACTTCACTTGCCCATGCTGAGATTTTGTCTGAATTATTAGTATACAGCTCTTACACATGCATTCACAGATTTTTTCAATTTCACCTGTACAACTGAATTGCTATGTAAATGAAACACCTTTCACTATAGTGTTCCACTACATCTGGTTCTTCACAGATTTCTGCCTCCTCTTCTGAGCTGATCCCTAAGGTTTGTAAGGGGAGTGTATGATGTTGATGTCTATTTTTTAGCAGGGAAGTTCAAACTCTTACTTTCTAGACATGGACTACTAATGGTTCTTTGGGTTCAAAAGCTTCTACAATGAAGGTTGAGAGCTACAATAATCTTTGGGTGTAAAGATAAGTACTTTAATGTTATTGTTCATGTGAAAGAACAATATTAGGATCCCTGGGGTGTGACTATGACATAATGAACTGCAGGTTCTTGGCCTGGTTAACAGTGCCAGGCCTGACATCCCTCTTGTGGAGTAAGGTTTAAATCTAAAGGGAAAGTAGTTGGTTGCTCCCATAACATTCACGCTACTTACTACACAGGCAGGCACATCTTGCCAGGCCCCTCAGTGTAAGCCTCCAGAATTCACAGCTGAATAAAATTGTAAATTACTTCTTTCAGCACTTTGAAAACTAGACAGTAGGAAGGAAGCTTTTGAATCAGTGCCATCTTTGGTTTCTTCATGTTCATACACTCAAGTATGTGGTGTCTTCAGCAATAAGGTATGCTTTCATCTTGATTATTTCCCCCACCTATTATTTTTGGCTGTTGTTTATTCTTGTTTTTCCAAGGTCTTATGGAACACCACTAAGTTGTTTATTTGCATTGTCTCTGATTTTTTTGAGACTCCTAAGTCAGCAGTGCAAGTGTAGTCATCATATTAGACAGTTTGCTTGAGCTAATGGTAGTTCACCAATTCCAACTGGACTAGGAGTGAATGAGCATGGGAACAACCAAGCCCCTCTGAAGGGGGCTGACAGCTGGGGCAGACTGAGGGGCACTGATAGTGACACTAGGCTGTGTCTCTACTGCATATACCGGCTTCATGGGATCCTATTCTCTTTGGATGTAAACCTTGCTCAACCTAGATGTAGAAGGGAGGGCCTTGGACTTTCCATAGGGCAGGGTGCATGGCACTCCCCTAGGATTGGAGGGGTGGGGTGGGAGGATATATGGAGGGAGAGGGAGGGCACTGGGAGGAGAGAAGGGATTGGGAATTTGGATTGGTATTTTTAAGTAATAATAAAAAATAATAAAATAATAAATAATATTAAAAAACTAAAAAAAATTTTAAGTGTGTCTGTATCTGTGTTTGTATATTATGTATATGTGTTTCATAGCTGTGTGTCCCTGTAATATTAAATCAACACTTGTGTGACCAAATCATGATGGCCAGAAACCCACATTGGATGATATCCTTCAATTATTCACCACCTTATTTTGTGAGGCATGGTTTCTCATGGGATTTCGAAATAATTGACTCTCCTAGGCTAGTTAGCCAATCATCTTCAGAGATACACTTGTCTCTCTATAGCTCTTCAGTGTTGAGGTTTTAGAGAAATGTAGCAACATCTGGCTTTTATGTAAGGGTTGGAGTCCAAACTGAGGTCTTCATAGTTGTGTATCAAATATTTTAATAACCAGCTATCTCATTTCTACAATGTTCTCTTACAAATACCACAGCAACAGCTAATAGGTATGCAGACATTATGATTTATGCACAACCTTAAAGTATTTTCTATGGTAAATATTTTAGAAAATCTTATCATAATATTAAGCAAAGCATAAACAACAATGAATAAATTGCAGTTGATTTTAGTTTCAAGTGATGGAATATATAACATATGCAATATAATATGCATAGAGAATGTATATCCCAGTTCAGAATAGAAAAGAAACTTGCAGAATTAGAAGTTAGCTAACCTATAACTGTAAAGAAATCATAATAGAAATTGCAACTAAGTTTATCAAATATTCCTTTTAGGTAACCAAAAACTGGATAGGAAGAAATGAGCTCCTTTAAGTTCTTTGCCTTCTAGGTTTCCTCATCTAAAGTGAAGTGTCCTACAGAAATTAAAATATTAATAGAAAAGACTTGCTGAACCCAAACAGTACAGGACTCTACCAGCAGCTTTCTTTCATCTCCTAACATTTCAATTTAGCTTTTGGAAAAGCTGACAGAAAGTCAAAACTGGCATATAAAAACAAACAAAACAAATGGATATCATGCTTTTGAAGACATCTTTAAAAAAAATAGAGACCCATTATCACTGGAACTGCAATACTTTCTTAGTAAAAATATAGGTGAAGGTTGTTTCTCAAGCTACATTATAGAACTGAACAAAAATGCTAATTTTAGCTGTGTCTTGAATATTGCATCTTTTTGGATGGAAACATCTTAAAATTACTGTACGTAGGATGTAGATAATAGCTCAGTGAGTAAGGGTGCTATTCTCCAAAACTAAAGTTTGAATCCAAGTTAAAACTCATGATCTATATGATAAGAAAGAGAGACTCTTCAGATGTTGCCTTCTGACCTTCTAAATTACAGGCACATATGTATCTGCACCCATCACAGCACATAGACACAACTAGTACACAAATCCATGTAAACTTTATTGTGAGTTATAACCTTTGTATTTGTAATTTGTTTCCCTGCATGACTTGCCTTTGCCCATGTATTAGCATAGTTGGTGTCCATTTAGATTCACAAAGTCACCAAAAAAAAAAAAATCCCTCACATCCATGAATTTTAAAGATAACTATGCAACAGGTGATAATGTCCTGAATAATTTTTTCTTACATGGCCACATAGGCTTTATAAGCTTAGCTAGAAAGAAAAATATCAATAAGTCTAAACTTTGTCAGACTGCAAACAAAATATGAATAATTTAACTATAAAGTATAAACTTCCAGTTATGAATCCAGAAATTAACAGATAAAGCCTAACAATGCATGTAATCAGAACTAGAGCCAAAACGGGTGTTATGTACTTGGAATCCCCTTCCTTCGCATTTGAGGTGGGAAGAGCAGGCATTCAAGGCCAGTCTAAGTGACCTAGCCAGTCTGTTGCCAGTCACAAAAACCTATTTCAAAAACAGAAGAAATGCAGCAATGGGGTAATTTTTAAATAGATCTGGCACACACATTTTTCTGATGAAATTTCTGTACTAACAAAAATAGTGTAAAGATTTCAGTGGGTTCACCAATGTGTTGAAGCACTTTGGTCACTCATTTATTCTAAATTTCTAGAGCATTAGCTTTCCAGGCACCTTTGTAGACACTGAGACATCAAAGAAAAAATGAGACTCTCTTCTTATTCCTAAGAATCACAAGGATGATATGTGATGTTTATGGGCAGAATGATAACTACAATATAAACATAAGTGGATATAAAATAACAAACAAGGTGTCAAGAACTCATAGAAAAGGAAGAAATCAACCCTTCTGGGGGCAAAAAGGATTCCATGACATTGCATTTGAGATAAATGAAACTAGCTTAGGTCTCCAAAAAAAAGAAGAAGAAGGATGGATCAAAAATATTTTTATTCACATTTCTGAAGGGTGTTCTTCCGTTGGAGCAAGGAAGACATTGCAGAGCTTAAGGTGGAAAACACACCTCACACTAAAAGCAAGAACGATGGCAAGGAAAGAAACCCGTTTAGCATAGCAAACTCCTGCCAGCCAGGCCTCACCCTTAGCTCCTAAAATTTCCAGAACCTTCCGAGTAGCATCATAGATCAGCATATGACCATGAGCCTGTGTGGGACATTACAGACTGAAGCCCTGATGGATCTGAAATACACTCTAAGTCAATAGCGATGGAAAACTTAGAAAACAGAGAATTTAGGGGTTATATCTAAATAGAATTAATAGTCTACTGGTACCAATTAAATATGTAGCAAGAAGGTTCTCCACGAAAAGATGTTCAGATTTCTGAAATTCTCCACAGATAATGTATTTATAATGACATTATTTCGCAAAAGAATTCTATAAAAGGGGTATATTGGTTCGAGAATAGGGATGAAAACAATTCTATACTGGGTTTAGTTAGAACTTGTCAAGTCTGAAATACCTCCACGACATCAGAAGTTTCTAAGAAATTTTCAGACAACTCTAGGGTACATAAAAACAGTTATTACAGCCATGAAAGTAACAAAGGTATCCATTACCATTTCATCTAGTGAGCTGTAGAGAGAAAAGAACACTCATTGCCCTGTGTATACTAGTGATGTTTGTAAGGAAGACAAGAAATGACCATGGCAAAGAAAGCAGGGAAGAGAGATGAATAATGGGGTCACATACTTTAGAGGAAAATAAATCAAATGAGGCTAAGTAAACAACCACTGGCTTTAGAAGAAACCCAGTTATGAATGACTTACCTAGGGCAGATGTGGTGGTGAAGGTGAGACAGAAACCAGATTACTGAGATTAACAGGTGTCTGGAAAAGCAACAAGTAGAAACCTCAGATGGTTGTTAGACAAAACAAAATATTGACAGAGGATACAGGTCTTTTCCATTCTTTACCATCTGAGAAGAAGCCAAATAAAAATAAATTATTTAACATTATAGGAAATAAAAAGTCTGATAGAGTACTCTATGAGGCATTCTGCTGGGATTCACCATGAAGAAACATGATGTGTGACTTCCTTTATGAATGAAGAAAAATGACAGGACAAGTTCTGTTTTCAGAAAATGCAGAAATAAGGAAAGAATGCACTGAAAGGAAGCAACGGTGCTGGCTATACACTAAAGAAAAGAATTAACTCTTCACAGAAAGTACATAAATTTAAGCCTGATACATTGACTGGTAGAAATGGAAGTGGAGTCTCTGTGACTGTCTGTCTCCTCAGCTGCCCAAGGACAAGAACAATGGGTTTGACCGGCCACATGCTGTGTCAGCCTAATGGTGCTTAACCCTTAATTAACAAACACAGAGAGAACCAATACCTAATGAACTTCTCTTCTGTGACATATTCAGTTTGTCATATTTTCCAAAAGCCATTTGCAAGGCACACTACTACTCACAATTAATAACAAGTGAAGCCAGGCTTATAGCAATTAAGCCAAAGCGGTCAGGTGCTGGTTAATGATAGAGCTAAGATCCGAACTCTGCCTTCCATGTGCTTCCCATCTGCCAAGCCACTTTCCTTCACAAGGCTGACTTTATGTTCAACACCCCATTAAGTGACATGTTAGAAAATAGCTTACAGGGAATTCTTAGATGAAGCATGATTGACATAAACTCAGAGAGAGGAATGGGGGTTCAACCTGAAGACCAGGAAAGCAAAGCAGCCAGCCACTGGTTCTTACCTCGACCTCATTCAGAAATGGTGATCTGGCCTCCAGGAACCTCAGAGTGAGACTGTGTCTAAGAGCTGTTTCCTCCCGTTTTAGAACCTCTTTAGGGCTGGGATTAAAGGCATGCACCACTGGTATTAAAGGCATGCACCGCCTGGTTTCTGTGCCAATAGTGTGACTGCCGGGATCAAAGGTGTGAGTTGCCACTGCCTGGTATTAAAGCTGACCAGTGGGGCTGTTTTACTCTCTCTCTTCAGGCAAGCTTTATTTATTAAACTGCAAATGAGCCAGGCGGTGGTGGTGCACGCCTTTAATCCCAGCACTGGAGAGTTAGAGGCCGGCGGATATCTGTGAGTTTGAGGCCAGCCTAGTCTACAAGAGCTAGTTCCAGGACAGGCTTCAAAGCTACAGAGAAACCCTGCCTTGAACAACACCAAAAAAAGTACTAATGAAATGCCATTACAATTAAATGTATTACTTCAATATTTTTCAAAGAATTTGAGTCTGCTAGAGTGAGGATTGTAGGAGTTGTTGAAGGGATGGATCTGGGACATGATCTTCACACATGAGTAAGGGCTGGCAAATTTTGCTTGCACATGTTAATATCTTCTCACTTCCCATCTCGGTTCTAAAGACATCTGAAAGGAATAAAAATAGAACTTGTAGCCATGGCAGGCAACTATTTATGACTCTAGAATCACATTTGAAGCAAAAATGATTCAAAGTGGATCCAGAGGAGAGCAGGGTTAGAGCTCCTGAGACTTGATACTCCCTAGATGGTGCAGGAGCTAAAGTGAGGTAAAGTAAACAACGGGACAACTCTAATGTGACTCTAGGGACCAAGAAGATTCCAGAACTAGAAGACATGGAACCACAAGAAGAAGAAATGCATGGTTAATAACATTGAATGTTCAATTCCTCTGATATATCCTTGACATTATTAGAATAATTGAGAATGATAATTCAGGTTAATTACTGCCAGAGATATAACACTGATTTCAAAGTGCAAGGCATCTACTTTTAGCGTAACCAGTAATATATGTTATGATTGGATTATTTTCCACATGTGCTAACTACTTGTTTATGAAAAGTCATAAGACCTAAGGATGCTTTAATATAGAAGAGAAAAGTATGCCAATTTCTTGATAATTAGTTTCCCTCTGGGGTGTTACAGTGAGCAAATAAGGCAGTGCTGAAGAATTCTTGTGGATGTTGCAGAGGATCAACATATCTCTAACACATTTGCTCTGTTAGTCAAGCACAGTTAGAAAGAGTTATAAGCATAGACAAGTCTCCTTGTAAATAGAAACCATTGTTTCTAGACTCTCTGTAACATTTATCTTCATTCACTAGGAAGTTTCAAGTGGAGTTCATTTAATCAAACCAAATGGCCATGAGAAAAGGACCTGCACACTTAACACTGATTGAATTGTTTGGGCAAAGGCTGTATTTGGTGGTGGGGTTGGGGGGTGACTTACCTCTTAGCTGTTAGATACTATTTTTATAGAAGAAAATATAGAAGTAAATTACAGATGTTCTATGATCTTGAGAGAGAAAAGAAATGAGAACATGTAATTGAACCTGTAAAGGCTTCATTTGTAGATGGGACATTTCCTCCTGGGAAATGAAAGATCTCACAGTAATATAATGAATGTACTTCTGATTTATGGTAATTAATTCGGAATGTGGTTTATCTACCACATTGCGCACTATAGAAGATGAATTGTACAACAGGATTATCTGAGTCTTGGAAGTAAAATTAGCATAACCTTAGCAGAAAGTGAAGTTTTGCACTTTGTCCTCACATTGAAAGCATAGATCAAGCAGCCCTGTCTTATTTCACTGCCCAGAGGTGCAATTATAAAAGGGAAATGAAGCAGAGAAGGAACGGCTTTCCTATGTACTCTTCCATGTCATAGGGTTTCTGGATATTACACCAAATTTAGGGGAAGATTGAGATGCATCCACGCCATTAATTCTGACCTCAAGGTAAGAGTTACATAGGGCAGATAGAGATTGCTGTGGAGTATTTCCTCATACTCAGGTCTGAAAAGAAGGGTGAAATCCAAAGCACTGTAAAGTACCTACCCATTGTCTCCAATAAAAGTGATGCTTCATGAATAAGTTGCCTAACAGAATTTTTTTGACTCCCTTGCTGCAGGTTGAATGCCACTTCATCATGGAGAGCTTATTCAAAGATCAAACATAGTTTACTATATTATTACAGTGAAACTAACACTTAACATTTAATCTTCAGCTATTAAAGAAAAACAAATAATTAGCTGGATATATTCATTCTCTTTATGTGCTGCCACATGGTGTAGTAAGAGGCACTGGCCTGCTTTTGGTCCCGGTGGCCGCCCGGCTCCCGCCGCCAGGTGCCTGGCTAGCTTATACCCGAAATAATTACACGGAAACTGTACTCATTTAAATACTGCCTGGCCCATTATCTCCAGCCCCTTATTGGCTAACTCTCACATATTAATTTAGCCCATCTCCATTAATGTGTATCGCCACTTGAGTTGTGGATTACCAGCATGAGTCTAACCAGTGTCCATCTTGGGCCAGAGAAGCATGGCGTCTGCTATCTCACAGCATTCCATCCTGTCTACTCCACCCACCTAAGGGCTGCCCTATCAAAAGGCCAAGGCAGTTTTCTTTATTTAACCAATGAAAGTAACACAAATACAGAAGACCCTCCTACACCAACATGGTTACCTTTTTTGGTCTTACATAGTAGAAACCATGTATTAAAAGAAAAAAAAGTAAGATAATATTAGCTATTCAGAAAATGACTGGGATTTCACTTATATGGAAGAGTCAAAAAATCAAAGGTAAATGACCATATAAATGCAGAAAATTATAAGGTGTTTAAACGTTTCCTAGCACTCAAGATTCTGCATTTTACAAAATAATTTCTAAATTGACCTTTGATGGGGAAAATGTTGTGGTTTTGTAGTAGGCCTGTTGTAGATGAATCTAATAGCCAGATAGATGAGCACATCGCGTACCATCAGTCCTCTGTAGTGGTGGAAACATTTTTCTCAAGTATAAGAAGGCTCCCGGGTTGAGACAGATGGAAGCATGGAGCAGGCTGCATTGCTGACCAGCTGGCCCACAGAGCTCATGCCTGCTGTTACTCTGGGGATGCTGTGCCTTCTGAGTGCTTTACCTATTTCCTTTTTCCTCTCAATGTCTATGTTTCCTTTGTCAGGTGGTCACACATCTGGAATAACAGAGTGTGTTCTCTTTAGATGGGCTTCTTTCGTTTAGTAGTACATACTGAGGGTCTTTCCATGGCAGATTTTACCATTGTTTCCTAGCTCATTTCCTTATGGAACTGGAACATTTCATTATCTGAACAATGTGCTGTAGTTTATTTACTCATTCATCTATAAAAGTATATACTTTTGGTTCCTCAAAAGCTTTTGAAATTATGATAATATTTCCATAAATATTCATCTGCACATTTTATATAAACCTAAAATTTTTACCTCACTTGGGTAAACACTAAGGCATACAACACTAAGCCCTATTGCAAAAGTAGTTCTAGCTTCTAGTAATATGGCCAGACTCTCTCTCTCCTAGTGACTGTACAATTCTTTACAACTACCATATCAACAATCACAGCTTCTTCCTTCCTTGCTAACATCATGCAGCATTGGAATCTGAGACTTGTGGGCCATTCTACCTTATGTGACATCTCAGTTTTGTTTAAATTTTCCTACTTTAAGGTTTGAAAATATTTTATATGTTCTACTTTCATGGATGATGTGTCTATGTCTTTTCATCATTTTTAAAACAGTTATTTCATTTTCTCACTGTTGAGTTTCAAATGTTCTTTGCCTATTTTGGACACGTAATTTGACAAATGTGTCTTTTCCATCTATTTTCTCATAGTTTGTGATTTTCTTCTCATTCTCTTGGTAGTGTACTTTTAAGAGCAGAAGTTTTAATTTTAATGAAATGTAGCTCATCAGTTATTTCTTTCATGGGTCTTGCCTTTTCTGTTACAACTAAAGTGTTATCACATACTAAAAGTCACTTAGATTTTCTCTTTTGTTACCATTAAGCTATTTTATATTTCTGCATTTTATGTCTGTCTTCTATTTTGAGTTATTTTAGAGAGTATACAGTGTATGCCATAGTTTTTTTTCATGTGTCTGTCCAGATGTCACAGCATCAAGACTGTATGCCCTCCATGATTTTGTCTTTTCTCTTTTATTAAAGATATATTGCCCAAATCTACATGGATCACCTCTTTCCTCTCACACCTGTCCTATTGATCTGTTTTTCCGTCATTTGGGTAATACCACACAGTCTTGCAAGTATTTATGTCAGAAAGTATCTGGCCATTGGCCAGATTGTTCTCTTTCAATGTGTTAAAATATTTGAGTCTTTTTTTACCACATAAAATTTGAAATCAATTTATAAAATAACTTCTGACATATGAATTACAATGCATTGGGTCTGTAAAAAAAAAGTTTAGAAGGACTACATCTTAATAATCATGAGTCTGCTCCATGAGTTTGAATACCTATCAGTGTTTCATTCTTGCCTTCCATTAGTTTTCTCATTTTTATCCTATAGACATACATGCTTTGTTAGGTTTATGCTTATCTCTTTCATTTATGAAAGAATGCTGATGTAAATTATTAGGTATTAAATTCAAAATATGCATAACCATTGTTGATATCAAAGAATAATTTAATGTTGTATGTTAAGCTTACATCCTATATTCTTGATTATTACTTCAATGACAGATTGTATATTTTATAAATTTGGGGCACTCTATGATATTGATCTTATCCATTTAACTTCATTTAATCTTCCCTGTTATTATTTCTCCATTGTATATAATTCACCCAGTGTCAGAAAATTTTTGATTGCATCCCAGGAATACACAAACTGCCTATTTCTGAATGTTTTCTGCCATGTTAAGGTATTATGATGGTAGCATATTGGAAACAATCCAATAATCTATCTTGCAAGAAACAGTAAATTAAATCATTAGCCATCTACACCTGAAAAAATAAATAGCTGTTAAAAATGAAATAAGACTAGGAGATCGTTCAGTTATAAATGTTCTTGACTTGTAAGCATGAGGACATGAGGTAAATACCCAAACCACGTGAAATAGTTGGCATGGTGGGTCATGCTTAGAATTCTAGCATAAGCGTGATTCACAAAATCACACACGTGAATGAGGCAAATCTAGACATTTTGTTCATTTTTAATATGAAATAGCAAGCACTGGTTATAATTTTTATGTAATATGTATGACCATGTTTTGCTATTATATATTAATTATTACAGCAGCCTGAGGTATAGATAGGGCAAGTGGGAAGAAGAGTAATTTCCATTTACACTTTGGCAAAACCCACTCTTTATAATGCTGTCAACAGAAATATAAACTTAAAAGAGTTATAGCTTTCTAAAAGAAAAACAAAACAAAAATGGTTATAGCAGTTTGAATGGAGTTTATACATACATTATGCTTTTCAAATTATTTATTATAAAGAGCAACACGTGGATCTAATGGAATCTCACCAAAGCCAGCTGGACTGAGACTGAAGGAGCATGGGATCAAACTGGACCCTCTGAATGTGGCTGACAATTGGGGCAGACAGAGAAGCCAATGATAATGGCACTGGGATTTGTCTCTAGCGCATGTACTGGCTTTTTGGGATTCTAGTCTATTTGGATGCATACCTTCCTAAGCGTGGATGGAGGGGGGAGGGCCTTGGACTTCCCACAGGGCAGGGTACCCTGCCCTCCCTTAGGACTGAAGAGGGAGGTGGGAGGGTGAGTGGGGGAGCAGGAGGGAAATGGGAGGAGGGGAGAAACTGGAAATTTTGATTGGTATTATTTATAAAGCAATAAAAGATAAATAAAAAAAAGAAGCATTCAGATCAGCTGTAGCTCAGAGGCTTCTGGGGCCTGAATCTGAAGTGTATGGCATCTTAAATGATAGGCACTTGCCTTTCACCTCTCATGGGAAAGCAAGGGCAACAGAATAGTCCATAAAGTTTGGGAGTGTCTTAGGTGACTCTGACCAATAACTCAGAAGAGGACTTTCTCATGACTGTTGTTGGATTTCTTTTTGCTAGTTGTTCTTTGGCTCTTGGAGGGAGCATTGTCAACCCGTATAGGAAATTTTCATTTAAACTTACATACAAACATACATATATACATAATTTATATATACAAACATACATATTCTCCATTGCTTACTCCCTATGTATTTCTCCTCTCTCTCTCTCTCTCTCTCTCTCTCTCTCTCTCTCTCTCTCTCTCTCTCTTTCTGTGTGTGTGTGCTTTTTGTTTCATTTTGTTTTGGTATTTTTTGTCTTCCTAGTTTTCCTTTTCTTTAGTTTGGATTGATTTTAGCTTCTTTGTTGTTGTTATTTTGTTTTTAATTGCTTTTGTTTTGCTTTTTGAGAGAGGAAATACAAGAAGTTGTGTGGGGAGGAAGTGGGGAGGATCTGGGAGGAGTTGGGGAAAGAAAATATGATAAAATATATTGTGTATAAAACACTTAATAAAATTAAAATTTTACTAAATCATTAATAATAAGAAAATGAGGATAATTTTCTGGTCTATTTTGAGAATTAAACCAATAATATGGTATATAGACTCTATAACAAGTTGCTGCTACTCTATGTTTTTCTGTCATTCATCTATCTACCTGCTGATCATGAGTGTACTATTTTTATCGCACACACATAGATAAACACATACACACAAAATGATCTTAAGACTAGCCTATTATTGAAAAACAATATTTTAGCTTTCCTTTTTGAATGGTTCAAAATTGATTTTGTATTAAATATCAACTTAAGTCTGAGGAGATGCCATAGTGGTCAAAGCTCTTGCCCCGCAAGCTGTAGGATCTGTTTGACTCTGCAGAGCTTGCAGAACGCCAGCCATGGTGGCACTTCTCTGTGGTCCCTGTGCTCTCACAATGAGAGCTCAGTGAGGACTAGGGAATCTCACACAGCTTGCAGGCCAGGGAGCCTGCTGGGACACAGAGATGACCACTATGTGATCTTACCTCAAACACAGTGGATGGGGACGACAGATACCCAAGATTGTTCTCTAACTTTCATATGTGTACTGTGATCTATATGAACTGGAAGTCACACAACACACCTGAACACACACACACACACACACACACACACACACAACACACACCATTAAAACAAAACATTTGTTTCTTCAGTTAGTTTTGATCTAATGCATTTATTTCCATGACTTCATAAATGAATGGACATTTATCTTTTTCATGGCATGTTGTTCAAATCAACTGTGGTTACTTTTGTGCCCAAGAACAGAGCAAACAGAACAAAAAGCTCCTAACCTAACTGATTATTTTCAAAAGTCTTTCTTTATTGTAATCAAAATCCTATTGTCAGATGCACAGACTACGTCTCAAGCACATTTCATTTAATCAGCACATTGGTCCCAAGAGGAAAAACGTGACCATCTTCATGTTATATGTGAGAATATGGAAACACAGAAAATCCCAGGTGCGCCTAATACTGTATCATCTGGGAGTTTTCATGGTTGTGTGTCAGCGACCTTCTGCAGAGTAACATCTAACCTGATGCTGCCCTTTATCACACGATGTCCATGTCTCTAAACAGAGAGGTTCCACTTATCGGAGACAGCACTCCTGAGTGTTTCCAGATCCAACATCCCATATGAAAATCCATATTCTTGATTTCATGTAGTGTTCTGTTGGGTATTAAATCTTATTAAATTTCTGTTTATGAATAACATGTCCTTCACATGCTGTCATTCTAATGTCATCTTGTTCTTCATAATGCTTTAAAATTGAGCAGGCAGTATATTGATTTTTTTTACCATATGGAAGAATATAGTCAGCTGTGTTGCTGAAATTAGTATGTCATTCAGCTAAACAGTCATAAAATCAATGGAATTCTAGAGACACAGAGTCTATTAAAAGTAATAAAAGTAAATTGAAGATTTCAGGCATGAGAGTAAATGGCTTAAACAAATAAAACAGGATTTGTATCTAATGACTCAAAGCATGTTGGTTATAATTTAGTTGTTATATATCATTTATTAACCACTTGCATAAAACACCTTATTTTGGTGAATTGTAGGACATTCATAGATGCTGTTTTGTTTTAGTTTGCTTTTTCAGACAAGATCTTACTCTGTAGCCAGGCTGGCTTTTTCTTGAGGTGCTTCTTTCTTTTGCCTCCCAAGTGCTGAGATACAGGCATACCCTGGCTGTATTGATTCCACTCTTTCTATTGGTATATCCATACCTCAATAAATGTTTTAAAAACTCAGAAACACAGCGGTGAAAGTTAATACACACTATCTTATGAGTATGGGTTATCATCCCACATGGTTGATCAACCATATTTCCAATGAGCAGACTCAGAGCTGGCTCAAGATTGAAAAGAATTTATTATCGACATTTTGTGAAAGATGTAAGTTCTTAAGAAACACACATGTCAGGATGTTGGCAATACTTGGCAGTTAGTAAAGATAGTTTGAGAACTCAGAATGGTAGTTCCAAATTGTTGGTAATTTAAAGTAATCCAACCTGTCTGAAACAGTCTTCAAAGGTTAGTTAAACATCTTATAAGATTCATTAGCAAATCCATCTGGACCAAGGTGTTTTCCAGATGGGAAACTTTCATTACTGGTCTTCATCACTCACAGTTTATTATAGCTGTAGTTTATTTTTGGAGGTTTGTGGATAGTAAAAATCATTTGACTGTGTGTTTGGAAACATCTTACTTCCATCACTATCTGAGAGTGGGGTGTACCTTTCTGAATATATAAGCCCACCTGAAGATGCCCACTTCTGTAAGTTGGCATCTTAACGCATTCATGCTAAAATATAGTGAAACAAAATATTCAAAAGCATATATAATCACTAATTTGAATTATGTTCAAATAAACTATACAAATAATTATGGATCCATATATTATAAATTCTACAAACAAATACCAATACAATTAATAGTTTAGGAAAGAAAATAAAATACATAAAAGGAATTGAATTAAAGTTGGGTAAATGAAACAAAAGAAACGGGAAACAGTAGTGGCCAAAGTAGAAGGTCTCAGTTTTCCATCCATATTGTAAAAAGTTTCATATGCAGAGTGAGGCAGAAAACAATTCTGATATGTGTTAAAAGAACTTTCTAGTCAGAGAGCACTAGATGAGAAAGCAGGGCACATCACAAACATATTCTTGTTCCCTTTCCTTAACAGTGGCTGGGAAGTATTGGTGAGAATGATTTTCTCAATATAGATTTAAAGATGAGCAAGAAGTGGACCCTATTGCCCTCATCGCTTAGCTTTAGGGCCAGTTTCCTATAAATCTCTGCTCCATTTAGCCGAACAGAGAAAGGTAAACCAAAGATGAAGTAGAGACATTGTCAGCCCCCATTAGGTGGCCCCACTGAGAAGCAGGAGCAGAATGTGGAAGATAGCTGCTGGGAAAACTGGGTATTTCTGGGCTAGAGAGATGGCTCAGCGGTTAAGAGCACTGCCTGCTCTTCCAAAGGTCCTGAGTTCAATTCCTAGCAATCATATGGTGGTTTACAATCACCTGAAATGAGATCTGGTGCCATCTTCTGGCCTGCAGGTATACGTGCAGGCAGACCACCGTATGCTTAATAAATAAATAAATCTTTAAAAAAAAAAAGCTGGGCATTTCTTGGGTACGTACACTTACCTAGGCCTCCTTTCTCATTTGACCCAAACTTTCTGAATATATCAGGCTGCCAAGAGAGCCTCAGGACTAGGCCCACTCTTGGTACCCTAGTACTTTGTTCTCACTCATGACCAAGCCACACATGAGTGCGATAAATCACCTCTGTGGCTTTTTTACCCATAAAGACCTAAGAAGAAAGGGGAGGAAATGAAGTGGATGAGATGAGCACATTAGGTCAAATGATCTGATAATGGCTAATGTTAGTAATCAGCACGGTTCAAAAATAAACCTCAGTCAATGTTCCCAACAAAATTACTAAACAGGCCACAATGTGCCACTGGCAGACTTCACTTAGGCTTAAAATGTTAGAGAGGGTCAAACAACGTAGGACGAGGGCATTAAGTTGAACTAGACCTTCATTCTCCTCTAGCTCTGATGCAGTGTCTTTTATTTTCCCAAGAGATTGTCACACTAAATTCAACAAAGGAGAGCTCTTCCCACAGAGCATAAGACATTTTGGTTTGTAAAACTCAGTCCCCTTTACAGCCTGGGGAAATGTTGATGTGGAGAGCCCTTCTTTTGTAGCAAATGAACACAAGCATGCTTGCACTTGCACATGCATAGCTGTCCCGCTCATTGTTATCACAATTTGTCCTGAAAGAAGAGAGGGGATCAATGAATACCTATACTCATTCATGCCTCTAAAGGGAAACAGGTAGGTGGGTCATTTCATTGCATACGATTGGCCTTCAGATGACAGTATGCCTATAAGAATTAAAAGAATGTATCCAGGGACAACATATCTTATTCTGTCTTCCCTGTTTCTGAAACACACAGTCTCTAGACAATCCCAGTCCAGGGAAGAAACTGAGCATTCTAAATCCTGCACTGGCTAATGGAAGCTGTTTAACTGGTAAGCACTGAGGGATAAGGGAGATTGTGGAGCCACAGCTGATAAATGTGAGCCAGGCAGGGAGTTTTATGTTCTTTGATGGATCTGAAGGCATGCTCTCTGTCATATACCATCTGACACTGAAACCCATAGCCTATCTCTCATCCAGCATGTGACTCTAAACCATTCTTGAGAAGATATATCCTCAAACAGAATATATTATGCAAATGAAGCCTTCTGCTGAGCACTTCTTCAAACTAAACATCCCACAGTATTTGAAATTGGTAAAATCAAAAATTAATGTGGATCACAGGTAATTGCTCACCAAATTTGAATTTGAAGACCATGAAATGTTAATAGGTCTTGGGAAAACAAAGAAGTTTCAATGGTCAAGCAAATTCAAAGGAAGCTAAGAAAACAGCACAGTCTTCAAGCTGTTTGACATGAACATAGGAGAGTCCCCCCCAGACCACATCTAAGACAGGTCTTATATTACAAGTTCAAAAATTATATATGTATATCACACACACATATATATATACATTTATATGAGTGTACACATGCATACACACACACATGCCAGACATGATTGTATACATTTGCAATTCCAGAACTGAAGAAGCAGAGAAAAGCCAAGATCAGGGACTCTCTGATGAGCCAGGCTAGCATAAGTGGCAAGGTTCAGGCCAATGAGAAACTATCTCAAAACAGTGTGCCCGCGAGACATTTCCGTAGAAGCTCACCACCTTGACTTTATCCTCCTAATCCACAAACGAAGGAAAAAACTAACTCCTGAAAGTTGCCCCCTGACATAGGCAGCTGTCTTGTATTTGATGGTGATATTGAAATTTAGGCACACTGTCTCCATCTTCCAAGTGCTAAGTGCACAGGTATGCATCAACAAGTTTGGATTATGAAGTCTATGGATCAAACCCATGTTTTCATAAATGATATGCAAGCATTCTATGCATTGATTTATATCTTTAGTTTCAGCAACAAAATTATTATTTTTCTGTATCATGCTGCAGTGGATACGAATTTCACTCCATCATACTTAAGTAATTGCTTCACAGTGCTAGTAGACCGAAAGAAATGCCTTCTAGTGGTTCTCACATAGAAACCAGCCTCATACCCTACTGACATTCTTGAAATATGTGTAATTCTATCTAATGTTAACACTTTATTTCAAGCTTGTTAACGTCTACAATGTTGTGTTTTCTTTGAAAATATTAAATACTTCACGGTATCTCTGTGAGCTCACTGTACCCCCATAGAGCACCATGTCATGGAAATTTTGTGATCATGGGTTTAAGAATAGCAAGTAAGAGTAGGCCTATTTTCAGCTTCAGAGTGAAACAATGTATTCTAAATAGGCAGTAAAGAAGGGAACACCAAGAGATCAAAAAGTTACCACAGAGAGGTTTAGATACTCTTGCAGTGTATGAGAGATTGATACTCCTTCAAGAAATAGAGCTCAGTAGAAATTGGGAGTTGTGTGTGGTTTTTTTTAACTTATGCAGTGTTCAGAAACTATAGAAAGCTTCCATTGAGCCTATCTTGCACAGACACACACTTTCTCCTTTCTTCCTGATCCTGAATATCTCAAACATCACAAACCTTTTTTTTCACCACCACCTAAGATTGGCCTCAAATGCTTTCCTTCCACACTTTATTTCAGCTCACCGAGGGTATTTCTGTTAGAAAGGTCTTTGTAAATTTCCAAGTAATTCTGATGTAAATACATAGTGTTGTTTTAGTTCTGAAAATATTATTGATGGTAGAAGATAGATGTTAAACTATGAGCTTTATATTCCCTGTGAGAGTTAATTTCCTTTTAGCACCTGCTCAGACATATAGTATTAAAATGCTCCCAAACATCAACCTCATATTACGTAATTTTTCCATTTGCAAAAATGGCTACCTTAAATACACACGGACATTTGTCCATTTTCTCCAGTCTGGTGCAGACTTTCAGAATATGTCACCAACTTTTAATTCTCTGAGAGTATGAGGAAATGGATTTACTATCAGAAGAAGTTAGACTTAAAAAATCTTCATTCAAAGCTCAGTTGCATCCATTTGCTTCTACCAGATGGTTCAACTGATATACTGTCTTTACCATGAAGAAACTGATCAACAGCTATGAAATCCATGTGTCTTCATTTGTTTTCATGGTGCTTTTAACTTTTCACACTTAATACTTAAATATAATAAAAAGAAACAAGAGAACCAAGCTAAATTCCTTCCTTTCATAATCCACAGATTCTATTTGATATCACCACCAAAAACTCCTTTTCACAGAGGACACTATGCACACCTTCAGCCACTACAATTTTGCAGAATGCTTCTATAAATCCTTAGACATACATAACAAATCTTCAGTTACCACTCAACAAGCATGTCTTAATAATTTAATTTAATCAGTATTTTATCATATATATCATTTATATAAATCCAGTAAAAATTATATATTGTAAATATATTATATTATATATATTATATATATTCTAGTAAACCCAACACATACCCTCACCCCCACACAGACACATACACACACACACACACACACACACACACACACATATATATATATATACATATACATACACATCCCCATATACATATACATACACTGGATTCTACTCCGGCTATTTTTAACAGCCATCTTTACAAGTTGCCATGAGTTTGAATGTGAGCCATGGTTCTATTCTGCTCAGATAGACCACAGCAGAGAAATATTTAGCTTTAGAAACAAAAATAAAATCTAAATTGAAGAAGAGTTAAAAATTGGTACTTGGAAACACTCTTCCAAATTAAACCATATTGAGAAACTGGGGGAGTAGAAAACTGGGTTCTTTTACAGAGAAAAATAATACATTTGAAAAGAAGATTTTAGAAGTTTTTCTGGCATTAAATTAGAAAATTACTCTGAATTGAGGCATATAACTAATCATTCAGATATGTTCAGGACACTCAGTACCTACTTGTCCTGGCCTTCACATAAGTGACATGTCCTAGTCACTCTTCTACTCCTGATGTCCTGTGAATCTGCACTTGGAATAAGGATAAGCTTCACAAGATCCAAACGGAATCATTGCTCCAAATGCTTTTGTCACATCTGTAAAATAGAAACAAGGGCTCTTCATCTTTCCCTCACTTTCCTGCCTTCTATGCATACCAAGACTCTAAACTTTCAGTGTAGTCTCTAGGAATCCATGTATGTCTCTGCATCCCTTCCTATACTTAATAGCCAATGAAATGCTGATATGGCATAAACTAAGTAATAAGGCCTTTACCACATATAAACACCTCCTGGTGTAACGCTTTGCTCTCATAAGGTAGTTCATTCTTGAGTCCTTGTCCTGAGGAACTTAGCATTATGTGTGTGCATGTGCTATAGTTAATAACACTTGTCCTCTGTGTACTCCTGCTGTAGTCAAAATGTAGGAATGCCGAATCATAGGTCATTCTATTTTGAATTCCTTAAGATGTTCATGTGTTTTATAAGACTGATGCTATTGTACATTTCCATTAACAGTATATAAGTACTCCATTTCTTCACAACCTCCCATTCTTGATTGTCTCTTGACTTCATGATTAGCATATTTGCTTCAAGGTGATACTTCATTGTAGGTTTGGTTTTCATTTCCCTGAACTTAAAAATATCAATGACTGTTTCATATATGTTAACCAATTGAACATATTTTTGAATATTATTAATTTGGAACACTTACACTTTTAACAACCAGGCTATCCATTTTACTGAATTCTCTACATCCCTTACTAGTTTAGAATTTTTGCTGTTTACTAACTGTGTGATTATAAACATTCCCATTCTATGGGATTTTTCTTAGTTCATTTTGCTGAATAAATCCTTTGTTGATGTAATTATACTTGGTTTTCTGTGATTCTATTGCCTATGCTTGAGTGTCATATCTAAAATTTATGAAGGAGATATGCCGTCATTTTTTCATTTGTTTATCAGAGTTTTATGATATTCCACTTTTGAAATCTTTTTTTAATACATGGATTTCAAGTTTTCCTGTCATAGTTTAGTTAATGTTATTATCCCCTGTGGTGGTTTGAATAGGTATGGACCCAATAGACTCGTGAGTGTGGATGTTTGACCCATAGCGAGTGGCACTATTAAGGGGTGTGGCCATGTTGGAAAGGTGTGCCACTGAAGAGGCAAGCTTAGAGGTCTCATACTTAGTCGAGCCACACCCAGTTAGGAACAGAATTTCCTTTGGCTGCCAGCAGATCAAGACGTTGATCTCTCAGCTGATTTTTCACCACCATGACTGCCTGCTTGCTGCTGTGTTTCTCACTATGACCTTAATGGACTAAAGCTCTGAAACTGTAAGCCAGCCCCAATCAAACAGTGTCCTTTATACAAGTTTCCATGGTCATTGTGTCCATTCCCAGCAATAGAAAGTCTAGCCAAGACACACTCATTGATTGTTACAGCACCTGTGACTAAAAGTAACTGGGGTAACACCGTGATTTTCTTTTGCTTAATGCTCTCCTTTTGTCTACTAGTCTGTTTTACTTTTATCCTTCCCTTGACTTATTTATTTTTTAAAAATTGTTTTACCTATTGTTTGTAATTAGTTGTTATGTATAAATTTAAAATATGCTTCTATTCTTGTCTCTATACATGGAAATTTCCACTGGAATTACATAGACTCTATAAATACCTTGGTAGTGTAGACATCATAACAATAATAATTCTAGAAAACTATGGACTTGGGCTAAATTTTCAAATATTTATCTCTTTTATTAAGGTTTATATTGTTTTCAACTTATACAAAACTATATCCTGTTAATTAAATTCCTTTTAGGTAATCATTTTAATGTTTTAATAAATTGGATAGCCGTCAATGTTTCTTTTATAGATAATCTATTGCTAGCATCAGAAACACAGCCGATTTTTGTATTCCAACTGTTTCCTTCAGCTTTACTAAATGAAGCAACTTCTCTTTAACCTGGATCCCTTCATATATTCATCTTTTGTATGATTATTCCTGCAAGGAAATCATGTACTGTATTGAATAGAAATAAGTAGTACACATATGCATTCTTGCCTTATTGATCTTAAAGGAAAATTTTCCAGTTCTTCTTTACTGTGAATGATGTAAGCTCTGAGTTCCTTTTAGATGTACTTTTATGTGATGAAGTGCATTCTTTCTATACCAATTTGTTTGGAATTTGGAATTTTCATTATAGAAAATGTTCAATTTTGTCAAATACTCTTTCTGCTCTATTGCAATAATGATTTTTGTACTAATGTATTTTGAGTTTGAATCTGCACATGTTGAAAAACGCTTGGTTATCACTTGGTTATAAGTCGTCATTTAGGACTTCTATTGAAGTGAAGAAACACTATGACCATGACAACTCTTATAAAAAAAAAACTTTTTAATTGAGGTTACCCACTTATAGTTTCAGAGGTTCTGTCCATTATCATCATGATGGGGAGCGTGACGGCCTGCAAGTAGACCAGGTGTTAGAGGAATAGTTGAGAACCCTACATTTTACAGGCAACAAGAAGTCAACTGATACTGGGAAATGTCCTGAATATAAGGAACCTCAAAGTCAACCCACAGTGACACATTTCCTCCAACAAGGCACTACCCACTTCAACAAATCACATGTACTAATAATATTATTTCCTATGAGATTATGGGACCAATTACATTCAAACTAGCACGTACCTCTCCGTGGCTCCCATAAGCTTGTAACAATATAATAATGCAAAAATGCATTTAGTTCAATTTCAAAAGTTCTCATAGCCTGTCATAGTCTCAGCAATGTGTTAAAGTCTGAAGTTCAGCCTCTTCTGAGATTCATGCAATCTCTTAACTTTAATCACCTGTAAAATTAAAATTATAAAAAGCAGAATACAAACTTTCCACATATAATGCACAGGATATACATAACCATTCCAAAACACAGGGAAGGGAGCATAGCAATGAAATACTGGACCAAAGCAAGACCAAAAACCAGCTGGGAAAACTCCAGACTCTACATCTTTGTAGCTGATGTTAAAACACTCTTCAGATTTCCAACTCCATTCATCTTTTTTACTGCAACACACTTCTTTCTCTTGGACTAGTTCCACTCCCTGTTAGTAGCTCTCCTTGGCAGGTACCTCATGACTGGCATTTATACCATTATGGGTTCTCCAAGGCAATCCAACTTCAACTTCACCGCTTTTCACAATGGTCTCTCTATTTGACCTCCATTAAGGAACACCCCTGACACAACCCTGACCTCAGTGGCTTCCTTTAAATGTGGGGGATATTCCATAGCCCATTTCTTTATCTTTAACCCTAAAGTCAAAACCATGTAGCCAAACTGCCACATTTTGTTGCTTACTGGGGCTGAACATGGTCCCCTTGTTCAATTACATTTTCACCAGCTTTCTGTTCTTCACTGCCTAAGGTTTGCTATCCTAAAACTAGATATCTAAACCAAGCTGACCTCAGACTCAGAGATCTGCTAGCATCTGCCTTCCCACTGCTGAGATTAAAGGTGTGCCCCACCACACCCAGCTCTAAGTTTTTCTTTAGTTTCTTCCCACAAGTTGCAAAGTTAACTAGATGAAATCTTGAACTGAGGTTACCATTCTCTTTATTCCTTGTCCCAATTCACTCATCTCCTTGAACACAGCACTTAGCTCCATTCCACTTACTGGTGTTCATTTTCCCCTCAAAATTTGCGTGTTATAATTTACCCTGCACAGCTTCTTCCTTTTCATTATAAATCTTTGTAAGTATGAACAGTGATCTCCACATGGCAGAGTCTATACTAAGCTGCTTGGACAGTTCCTCTTCCAGTAGAATTAGTCCAAAATGCCTCACCTTAGCCTCCGGCAGACTCTTCAAACAAGGCCAAAAAGAGCCACTTGCTTTACCAAAAGACGTCTTTTCGTCACAAGTTTCTACGCCACATACTAACATTCTTTTCCTCTGAAACTTCTTGATCCCCACAGTTCATCAGAACACATTTAGTACCATTGTCTTCCAAGCTCCTACCAGTATGGCCCGCTAAGCAGGGCTTAAAGCTTTCCACTGCTTTCCTAACCCAAGCTCCTGAAGTACATATTACTTTAAATAAAAACATGGTCAGGTCTGTCTCAGCAATACCCCAGTTCCTGGTATGAATTTCTGTTTTAGTTAGGGTTTCAATTGCTCCGAAGTTACACCATGACCACAGCAACTCTTATAAAGGAAACATTTAATAGAGGTGGTTAGCTTACAGTTTCAGAGATTCAGTCCATTAGCATCATGATCGGGAGCGTGACATGCTGCAGACAGATATAGTGCTGGGGGCGTAGCTGAGAGCCCTCCCTCGTGCAAGCAACAAGAAATTGCCTGAAACACTGTGGGGTATGCTGAGCACAGGAAACCTCAAAGACTGCCCCTACAGTGACCCACTTCCTCCAACAAGGCCACAGCCACTTCAACAAAGCCACACCTCCTATAGTGTCACTCCCCATTGGATTATAGGTCCCAGTTACATTCAAACTATCACAGAGTATGATCCTTTTAATCAGCTATGCAATTTTATTTGCTAGCATTCCATGAAATTGATCTGTAGTTTACTTTTCTTCTGGCATCTTCATTGATTTGATATGATGGGTAGTGTTTACTTAATAAAAACAAGTGAGCATTCCGTCTTTAATATTATTGAAGTTTTTTTTTCCTTAATTGTTTGGTACAAGTCACCAGTAAAGTCATCGGGTCTGGGGCTTTTCTTTTCAGATACTGTTACAGATTCAACTTTTTTATTAATTATTTAAGGTTCACATTTTTAATTCTGTCTTGGTAGGATATATATCCTAGAATTCACACAGTTCTTCTAGATTATTCAATATTATTGTGATTTTTTATTTTTATCTTTTCTCTGCGTGTCTGTACATGTGAATGATACGTGTGTGTGCTGCATCCACCTGAATGTCAGGGCCCATGCATGTACGCTCTATGACTATGGCTTACTGCCGTACTGGCTATTTCATTGACCCAAAGCTCTGCATTTTTATTAGGCAGGACACTGCATGACTCAGCCATGCAGGGATGGAATTACTTATTCCTTTGGATTGTGTGAGAATCTTTGCCTCTATCCATTTATGAAAGGGATAAAACATTTTTGGCAGGCAAGTTTTCTAAGTTTGTTTCCATACTTCTAGTCATCATGTCGATATGCTGCAAGATTGCCGAGGGAAATCTTAGAGCTTCATATGGGTGTGCCTTATCTAGGATGGATCGCTTATGCTGCTTTCAAAAATTCCTCTGTCCTTTACTTTTGATATTTTGGTTATCATATATATTGGTAAAGTCTTCTTTTCAATTAATCTGATTAGACTTCTTTTAGTTTAACATACATAGATGATCTTGGGGAGAATTCAGTCTTTATTAGTAAAACAAACAAACACACTCTGAGCAGGTTCCTGATAGAGTACATGGAGCAGTTAATTGTCTGCATATTTATATAGAGAGATAATTTAAAATGTATAAATGTTTCTGTATTGTTAACATTTGCGTAGCGGTTTTAAATCTATGGTACCGATGTTGTAAAGAACTTTAATTACTAAGTTTCTTAAAGAAATCATTATAATGCTGAAATATTAATTGATGGACAGATTTCATTTCATAAATAAAGAATATCCATCTTAGTCAAAACTGAAAATACTTTTTGTGTGTACTTTATGAAAATAATTCAATCATTAATTTATGTTGTCCTGAGTATCCCTGATATTTTCTCTGTGTGTCATTGTTAGAGAAGCCATTGCCTGAGTGAGGATACCACGCAGTCCCTGATATCCATACTATGGCAATTTTTCACTGCTTTATACTGATGTCCATTTCACAGCCCATTTCTCTTTGAAATGACACATTTTCCACCATTGAGCACTGTGTTGTCCAATAGGATTGCTACTAACTACATGCAACGAAGTAGCCCTTAAAATGTGACAATCCCGAACTGTTCTGGTATGTGAAATAAAAGAGTCAGTATTGAAGACTGTGTGGGGAAAATGTAAGATGTTATACTAATAATATTTTATTGATTAAATATTGAAAATATGCTGTTTGATATGCTGGGACTGATAAAATATATCTCTTAAATTTTAACTCATCATTTTATTCTTTATGATGTATTTACTAGAAAATGGAAAACTGTATATCAGACTCTTACTTTATTTCCTCCAGGCAACACTAATCTGAAGTGTACCATTAAAACAGAATTTTCAAGTCAGAATCATGCACAGAGTCTGTATTCTAAGCACTTGGGAGGCTGCAGCATGGAATCAGGAGTTTAAGGGCAGCCAGCCAGGGCTACATTCCAAGAGCCTCCTTGTTAAACAACTGCAACAAAAAAAAGTATCCTCTTATTCTTATTTTCATGAGCTACTCATTGCTCAAGTGCACTCAAAGTCATGCTAAGGGAAGTACACCATGTGATGCTGTTTGACCATGCAATGCCATCTGTCTTTGCATTTTTAATATTCCTTCTCCGTATGGAGAGGATTTCCCACCTCCTGTGAAATAGCTTTGTAAAGCCCTACAGTCCAGACTGTCCACTAGTGCTTCCTTTGACATGCAATTTGCTTTCCTTTCTTTTTTCTACACAGACTTATTAATGCCATGGCTCATGGGAAAATAAATGGAAGTAATTATAATTAAATGAGCAACAATAATTAGCTTTCAAAATATTCTTTATCATTTGTACCCCTGAAACAAATGAATATTAGTGAACTTACTCATTCATTTTATGTCACTGTGTGCAAACACCTGACAGGACTACTTAAAAGGTTAAAAATCTCCTTTGGGCTCAGAGTCCCAAAGGTTTCAGTGCATTGCGATGGGGAGAGTGTGGCAGGAGCGGGGAGGCAGCGGAGAGGCGCTCCGCACACCTGTCAGAGAGGATGCGCAGAGGACAGGAGGCAGTAGCCACAGATGAGCACCCCAAAGACACACTTTCTTTCAAGAAGGCCTCATTTGCCAAAACTTCCAGGACCTCCCAAAATAGGACTGCTATTTGAGGACCAAACATTCACAACAGCATTCTTTGGAGAAGTTAGGGATTCAAACCTCAACAGTGAGAAAACAAAACAAAAAAAGAGCTGTGACATTAGTATTGCAGGGTTAGTAAGGATTTTACTGAAGTCTAAAGCCAGGGCACCTTACTTCCACTACCTTTCTTCTCTCCTTTTCTTGTTGTCTTGCCCTGATTTTTGTTTTGCTTTGTTTTGAGATAGGGTCTCTCCATGTAGCATTGGCTGGCTTGGAATTGGCCTTATAGACCAGCCTAGCCTCGAACTTAAGGAGAACTGCTTCCATCTCTTCTCTTCAATACTGGGATTAAAAGCACGCACCATCATGGCCAGATTCTAGTATATCTTTATTCATGGACTTCTCACTGCTGATTGTGTGCATGCACACACACACACACACACACACACACACAGGGGCGGGGGCTGATACTGAAAACGTTCATTGCTTATGATGTGTGTTTCACTCTCTACCACTATATCCGTTGTTGCTCCATTACTGTAGGTGGTCTCTAGAAGTTACGCTGCACTATCCTTCTGGCAACGTCCAGCTCTTTTCCTCATGCAAAGATATTCACTTTTATTGTCTCCCCCATTATGATGCACTTATATAGATGGAATTAATAGAGTACCTACCACACGTTTCTTTAGTTGATTTCTTCTAAGTGTAAGGATGTTAATACTCAAGGATATTAAAATCAGCATAAAAGAAATTACATCATTGCAAATAGGAAATTTTAACGTGCAGTCCCATAAAATAAAATAAACATCCTAAAAAGTGAAGCCTATAAACATCAGGAAGATGGATAAGTTGACACCTCATTCTGCATATCTCTGTTTAATAATATTATATTTCATTTCCCATGCTAAGAAAACAGCCATTACCCAAAGCAGCCACTCGTAAACAGGCCTTGTGAACAGATTGCATCCTTGTTGGTGGTATGATAATTGAAATAAGTTTTCTAGTCTTTTATGAGAAAATACCAGATGTATAAAATACCTATTAATCAATTCTCTTACTTTTGCAAGCCCGAGTTTCAGTACTGGTGGCTATTAACAAATAAATTCTGCAACAGAAAGGAGAACTGCAAGACCGTACCACAGAATCCGCTATGCCATCACCTGCAGCCTTCCTCTGCACTGTCACTGCTTCGGTGTCGGGCAATAGGACCATTGCTATGAACACCCAAGGAAACAATAACATCCACTGACTGTCATGCCTGATAATTTTTCTGTGTCTTAAAATAAGGCAGGTTGAAAAAAACGGCTGTCCATAGATACTTGAAAAATGTAGTCTGCCATTCAGTTCTACCATTCATATTTATGAAGCCAGTCCCCTGTATCATTAAATGAAGAGCTTCTCATCTCATCCAAGAGCCCTACCTACCTCAACCAGCCCTTCTTTCAAGCACAAATGCATTATGTTGAGGACACAACATAGTTTAATATAGAGTGCTTACCCACTCCTGCCAAAATCAACAGGATTTCTTTTTCTCTGTATGAAATATATACATATATATATAAATTCAAATAATATAACAATATTATTATTAATAAGCACAAACCCATAGGAAAGAAAAACAGAAGAAAGCAACTAGCCTAGAAAAGAAACATTAAAATTACAAGCATTTTCCCTAAAGTGTTATAAATTGGCATTTGGGATAAAACTCTTTTTCCCTTGAATGAGAGATGAAAGAACAGTATTCCTGGCAGTGGGAACAGCAGGGGTTCCTTTTCCTGTTTGAATCACGATTCACCCTCCCCTGCACAGCCTCTCTAGAGGGAAGAGTACATGCCTCTTTCTGGTAGGCTGTTTCTAGATTTCAAGTTCAGGGCCTTGCTGATACAGTCTAATTTTATTCAGCCAAATATTATCCATTATCTTGCTAGTTTATTTTACCTTTTTTACTTCTGAAAGTCAAGGGTGAGATTTCATCTACCTATCTAATTTACATAGGTAACAATTATCTAAAATATATCTTACAACGTTATATCAACATAATATGGTTCATATAATTGTCTGACTTCCATTACAGTGTCTGACTGAGGGCAAACATCAGGGACTACTTGCGATCTGAAGCCTACTCTTCATGCTACACAGTTCTAAACACAGTCCATTCAAGGCTATAAGGTCGAAGATGCAATTCCTCTACTCCATTGCTTTTTCTATGTCCCAGTCCCTATATGTTTCATTCTTTCTCATCCATTGCCCTTATTTATAAAACTGTGCTCAGAATTATTTCACCTCATGATCCAGATGTACTTTTTAATATGCCTGTCTCCAAACCTCTGCTTTCTGCTTTGCCTTATCCTGAATTTGCTGTTACTGGATACTCATTGATAAGTTGGTACATTGACCACCAGAAAAGTTGTAGTGGTAAAAGCATTTATCTCATTGGAACAGTAAAAATGGGTATTTTCCTATACAATTGAGAACTTATGTGTTATTTGTGTGTTCTTTCTTTAATTTAAGCCTGTAAGAGTTTCCTGTTTCAAGATAAAAGGACTCTTAATATGTAATCCAAGTTCTCCATTTGAATTTCCAGTTTTCTAAGCTGTACAGATAACACACATAGATAGGCATATTGAGAGAGGTGATGGGCTATTTGTAACAAGAGGAAAGAATCTCATGCCCTACTGTGATCTTTTGACTCATCTTCCACAGAGTCTGTGTGATCCTGTGAACTGTGTTTTCATGGAACAAATGTATTTTCCTTTTATGTCTACTTGAGCAGCCTCTTCAGGATTCACTTATTCTCTTATGATAAAAAAGAGTTCTAATCTATGAGGCAAGAATCTAGGTTCTTCTGCCCAAACTGCAGCCATTAGTTGGAGAAGCTTTGTCTAGCCATTTTGCTCACCTTCATCCTCAAGTGTCCGTCAAGGAGAGAGAAAGACTTTACAGGTCAGTGTTTCAGGCAGGGCACAAGTTGCCTAAATACCTTAGAAAAAATCTAGAGAGGGCATCTTTCAAGCTTTTTGCTACGTTCCAACAGCCACCACAAGGAATTGCCTTTTAAGAGTCATGATTCAAAAGAAACAAAGTTCACAATTCTTTTACATGAGGCCCTTGAAAATGTTAAATCTGAAGCATAAACTCCAAAGAAATTCTTTGATACACAAATTACTAGAAATATTTTTAGAATGTTCAGTCAATTATCTTAACCTTTCTGGGTTGTGTTTATACATACATATGTTCAAATGTGCACATTTGTATGGACACCTTTGTACCATTTCTTAGGAAAATTGTGTGTGTGTGTGTGTGTGTGTGTGTTTGTGTAATGAGGTTTCTTTTCTAGGCCCGAAACTTATGAATTAGACTAGGCTCCTTGCCCAGTGAGCTTCTGGGATCTGCCACTCTCGGCCCCTTCAATGCTGGGATTACAGGTGTACATGCCATTTGCAGGTATTTTACATGGATTTCAGGGGACAAACTTGAGTTTCCTGCTTGCATGGCAACAGAGTTCTCTCTCCAGCCTACATATCTTCCTTTCTTATGCCCATAAGAATGGAAACTTGTAATGCTTTCAATGCAATACATTTGGTTGTGATTGCTACTGTACACTATAAAGTCTCTACTAAAATAAAAGGCTTTATTGTTATTCTTTCATTGCACAATATTAGTTAGCTAAAAAACATTAAAAAAATAAAGGTGAGTTAGAATACCCTCTCAAATTATACTTACTGGCTATAAAAAGGCTAATGTTATTACACTGCTCAGTATAATTCTGACTTCTTAATGTTTCTCAGATATAAGCTATCATCACTGATTCTGCAATGTGACATCACTGCATCCCGAGGCATAACAGCTATTGCACAGAACAGCATCTTCAATTGCTGTTATTTGTCTTTTTTAAAAAATAGAAGCCTGCAATGAATTAAATGAAAAGCTAACCAGAACAGCAATACAGATTACAAACCATAATAGGCAGATCCTAATGTGTATCCTGGGGTTTCACGTGATGTCATAATCTACTACTGCAAATTTAATGGTGCTGCTGCCTGGAAGCTAGACTATTATAGTATGTTTAATTTCACTAAGATGTAAATTACATGCTTCAACTGTGTATAATATCTGCTACTGTCACTTTCAGTTATTTTTGCAGTTGTCATGCATTCTAATGTTTACAGCTATTTTGTCTAGAAGTCTGACACAGTTGTGCAGTTCAATATGTGTGGGGGGTGTGTATACATGGAAATATGCACATGCATGTACATATATTATGTACATTATGTGTGTATGCATCTGTTTGTGTTTGTGTGTGCATACTGTGTTTGTCTGTGTGCATGCTTGTGTGTGTTGTGTGTGACTATTTCTCATAGTCTTTCTTACTTTGGGAATTCTTTCATTGCCACTGAAGCTAACAGTCAAATTATTTTAACTTGGACTTGTTTCTTTATTTTTGAAGATCCCCATTTTAAGGGTAGGATTAAATGCTCCTGAAATTGCATGTGAGTTCATTTTGCTAATATAAAAGTCTCTTTTGAAGGTTTCAAAACAATTCTTCTTGAGGTCACTTATCCTTGATGTCCCTGCTAGTTTGCAAAGACCTGGTACCATTTTTTTCCATGACACACAAATATTTAAATATCAAATAACTCCTGAGTTTAAAGCATTTTATCACTCTCTAAATGATATATTTTATGCCCTAGTATTTGGGTTTGGAACATTGGAACCAACGCTTCCATCCTCAAATCAAGTAGTTAGTAATTATATTAATTATAATAATGAAACATGGATGTAGAATTGCGTGTCACGTGTATGTCACTGATCCTGTCTAGGTAACTGTTTTGTTTTGTTTTTTTTTTTTCTGCCTTCCATTGTTTTAGAGCATGGTAATGTCATTAACATTCAAGAACTTTGTTTGCCGTTTTCCCCAAAGAGGTGATCCTGCTAGATAACTCAAAGATGTCCTTTGACTAGGACAGTGCGCAACCTACAATATATGTATTAATCAAGCATTAACTGGGCATTTTACATACCTAGTATATACTAAAGAGATAAAGAGACCCTTAAAGGATGGGTTTTCTTTCATGAAGTGGGGTGCTAGCAAGGCTAAGGCTATTATAGTTTGGCTTTGCAAAAGGAAGTGAGGAAAACCACAGAAGCAGAGTAATTAACTAGAAGTTCTAGAAAGAATATGTGTCCTGCACCGCCATCCTGTTAAATAGAGAAGTATCCATTGTCTCAAGGCTGTAGCAAGATGTCACATTTCATACAGAAGGATGAGTTTTTAAGTGTCATTTCATCTTTGAGTTTCTTATACTAAATCAAAGCATCGATACCTTTTTCATACAAACACAGAAAACACCTCTCCTGGATTTCAAACGACAGGTTATCTTAGTCTTAGGTTTGCCGGTTTTGGGGTGCAGCATTTTGGTAGTTTACTTTTATTCTCAAGGGTTTTTGTGGAGAAAAACATGAGGATTTTTATTAGTTTGGGAGGGTTTGGAGTATTTGAAGTAAAAACATTAGGGCAATCAGAAGGAGAATAAGAAAAAAAATAAAAGAGGGTAGGAGCCAGGTGCAAATGGTAAAAGAAGAAACGAAGGTGAAACAGTGTAATTTGTGTACACAGGTGTTTCAGAGTCCTGTAGATTTTTGCTCAGGGAAGAAGACAGCCTTGAAATGGATCCTCCTGCTTGGTATTCCTAAGGTTGCTTAGAACTGTTTGTGATCTTGATGCCAAGGAACGAGGGAGATGTTTAAGCTGTCATTCTTTCTTAGGACCACTAAACACACACTACATTTCTGATCTAATTCAGTTTCTCTCACAAATTTAACAATGAAAATGCTATTCTAATGAAGTTGTAGACTCACAATGTGAAAAGAAGTCTTTTTTTTTTTTTACCTACAGAAAATTTACCATGGTCTAATGTTTTCACTTTCTGTAATCCAGAAACTAAATATAACAAGCTTACCTTGAACCTCACTCAAGTTCAAATATCACTTAGTCTGACATTTTGAACCTACTCTGAATCTTAGAGCAATTATTCTAGATGTTTAGCAGAGTCATGAGTACTATGTGCAATAAACTTGTATTTGTAGAACTTCTTGCCAGTTGTATACAGAACACATCTTATGACCAACAATAATATTTTACTCCTAAAACAGAGTTGTAGAACACTATGGTGCCAATTTAATATTTTGCACTATTTGTGCCAATAAATCCCACTGTGGTGCTTACTCTGCTCTACAAACCCTTGAGCTCTGAGAACAATATGAATGTAGCATTAGACTGGAAAGAACACACCAAAAAAGGAAGATGGTTTCCTATTATTAAGTACATTATTTTTATCAAAATGACATTGGTTTCGTATCCATAGAACACTTTTCGAATTGAAGCAATGTTCTTTTATGTAAACTACATCAGAAACATTTGACTATATAAAGATATTATTATCCATTTCTCTCTTCAGTTGAGATATAAACAGAAAAAAAACCACAATAATTATTTTCTGTTCAATATAAGAAGCCAAATCCTCACACCTGGTACTCTAAAGCTAGTCAGAAAACCTAAGGGTGATGATGTCTTAGATCCTAGGGACAAACTTACTGGTGGTAGTTAGCTGAATTGGCCTGATGCCACACTGCCTTTAACTATGTTTATACCCACAGATAAATGCTACTTCGTACCTTAAGCATAGAAGCCTCCTTTTTAAAAATGCAAGGTGATAACAGCAGAGGTTCAGAGCTGCTCAGAATCTGAGAATAAGGGAAGGCACAAACAGGCCTGTGTTTGCAGCACAACCTCTACGTCCCAGGGATCATTGAGGAGCTGGTAGAGAGGAAGTGGGAGTAGAAGAAATATAAGAGCCTAAGAAGGAAGAAGTACTGGGAAACACACTGGCAAAGCCAATGCAGTCATGACTTCATGCAGCATGGATACCTGCAATGTGCCTAAACAAGACTGGGCACATCAATAGTCAGTCATTAATTGAGGAGAGACCCAAAGGTCCTACCCATCCCTAATGCACTACTGGCAACTGCTGGTTTCTGAGGATGAGACTGTCATTTTCGTTAGCTATATCCCTACACACCTTTGAAGTGCTGGCTTGGCTCTAGTACATGTACCACAGACGTGGTCACACTTATGATCCCAGTTAAGTCTGTGGTTCTCAAAATGAATAAACATATAAACAAAATGCATTTAAAAGAAGTGACAAATAGAAACCAAGTCTTTGGGATAAGTCCAAATACATCAGCAATAATAAGAACTGAATTTGAATGGAGCCATCACTGTGATCAAAGCAAATACATCTCTAGTCTTCTTGAGCACCTAAAAGAAAATGAATTTCCTGGTGGCTTGAGCTACATGTGTTCATTGTTTGTCTTCTGGGTCTATTCACATACAACAAAGCTTAGTCTGTGTTTGGCTTGAGCTTTGTGTGCTGACTTAGTGCAGTTGTGTTCATTAATTGAACTGTGTTATCTTTCTTTGGGTGCCACCAAAGCTCATCTGTATCATGCATGTGCATTTTAGTGACAGAGAGCTTTGTCACAATTTTACATCCTGGTTTTTGAGTAGTAAGTATCTTAGAGTCGACAGTAAAAAATAGCAAATGAGAAATATTCTAACAACACTAAAGGAAACTGTGAAAATGGTATTCTCAAGGACACTTAATGGTGTGAGATTCCAACATCGTACAAATTCAATTTTCCCAACCAAAAGAAGGATATCCCTATGACCATACAAGAAAATTACAGAACGCCAAATAGACTGGATCAAAAAAAAATCCCCTCACCATATAGTAATCAAAACACAAAACATACAGAATACAGAAAGATTATTAAAAGCTGCAAAGGAAAAAGGTCAAGTAACATATAAAGGTAAACCTATCAGAATTACACCCACTTCTCAGTGGAAACCATGAAAGCCAGAAGGTCCCAGATAGGTGTGCTGCAGATACTAAGAGACCATGGATGCAAGACCAGACTACTATACCCAGCAAAGCTTTCATTCACCATTGATGGGGAAAACAAGATATTCCATGACAAAAACAGATTTAAACAATACGTATCCACAAACCCAGCCTTACAGAAAGTACTAGAAGGAAAACCCCAACCCAAGGAAGCTAACTGCACCCACAAAGAACACAGGCATCTGATAACCCCCACCAGCATAACCCAGAGAAGGGAAACACACAAACACTACCACCGAAAGATAACCGGAGTTAACAACCACTGGTCATTAATATTGCTTAATATCAATGGACTCAATTTACCCATTAAAAGACACAGGCTAAAAGAATGGATAGAAAAACATGATCCAGCCTCCTGCTGTTTACGAGAAACACACCTCAACCTCAAAGGCAAATTCAAATCCAAAAACAAATGTTGAAATGAATGAGCAAATGAAGGGTTTTAGGATACTATTTGATTTTTGTCTGTTTGTTTGTACTTGTGAGTTAAGTTATTTTCCAGTGTCTGTATGTCTCTTTCACTGAGACTTATCCAACATGAAACATGTGCCAATATTTTTCTGGAATTACCTGTAATGCTTCCAGATGTTAATCCTGCGTGTTAGTACAAACACCTTCACATCTTTTCTGCCTTTGGGATACTTCCCTTTCACTGTTTAAAGATACTATATAAAGTGACACAAAATTTATAGCAAAAACAGAAAAAGTTTTCCAATAAGGCTATCCTTATACATTAAAATTAAATTTATCTACTATGAATAATATTGATTGTAAATAAATCAAAAATATTCTTTAAGTAGCTATCTAAACCATCAGGAGGAAAACTAACAAAAATCTCTTCACTAAAATGAGGTTTTTGCTAAAATTAATCTCAGATGTAACCCATTAACATACTTATATATTTAATTAATATAAATGATTTTCTATAAAAATTTTAAAAATATGAAAAACAGGCACATTTACTACACCTAAAAAGAAGTACTTTATTCTTAAGGGACCATTAAGAAAGGTATACACGGTAGTACAATTGTGACTTTCCTCAAAAGATATGCACATTCTCAGCCCTGAATTCTATAAATCTATTGTCATCTATTTTGGGAGGGGGTTAAAGCATAGATACAGATATAATTAATTTGAAGACCATGTGGTAAGAAGGATATCCTACTTTACTAAGTAGACCTCATTCCAACATCAGGGATCCAGTAAATCACCTCAAAGAGAAGAGAGACAGGAAGGTGATGTGAAGACCCAGAAGAGATTTAAGAGATTTGGCCATAGGCTCGGAGATTTGGCCACTCTCACCACAGGAAGAACAAGGAATCTTTCTTCACTCAAGCCTCTGGTGGAGGCCTACTGACAGCCTGCCTTTGAATGTCTGTCCTCTAGAACTGTGAAAGGATAAATTTCTGTCATTTTAAGATGTCAGATGTATGGCAAATGGTTGCATACATTTTACAAAACAAGTATAGTATGATTTCAGCAAAATATATTAAACAAAAATAAGAAATATTTACCAGCAGAAATAGAACAACAAAATTATAGTCCCTATTCAAATTCATGGTACCTTCATGTCTGAAATGTGTTGAGAGTCCAGTAAACTTTAAAATAAAGAAAAATTTCAAACAAATCAAAATTATTCATATTGAAGCATATTGTAGTGTTTAGGTAAAGAAATACATAAAATTAAGATTTTAAAATGCAATAATTATCAATATGCAAACCTTTAAGTGTTAATTTTAGTAAGAGTAACTATTATATTTCACATACAGGATTTACATATTCTATATGTATATAAACATATTATATATATATATATATGAGAGAATGAGAATAGCATTTGTTCCATACTTCAATGCTAGCAAATTAGAACTTAAAAAGTTGTCCATCAATTAAGACTTCAGTAACTGACCAAGCATACTTAGTGGTCATAGAATTTAAACATACTTAAGGCAAGTTTTCAGACATGATAGTCCTGGCTTCCTTTCTAAAATATATTTTATTAGCATATTTTGTGCATAGTAAAGAGCTTTGAATTAGTTGCTATTCTTGTTACTGTGAAAAAGTAATGACAAAAGCAATTTTAGGCTTTATTCTGGCTCATGCTTTGGAGATTTGCTCCATTATAGCAGGAAAAGCTCAGCAGCAAGAGCATTTCCCATGCCTTTCTATCCGCTGACTGTCACCATAGTGAGTAAAAGCACAAAGCAGTAGCTACAGCCTTGATGCTCTGCTCTCTGGAAATTTCCTCCACCAAAGAATTACTGCATCACCTTTCATTTCATCCTCATGCAAGGTCTTGGGGCATGGGTGTGGTGATTTAAGTAGGTATGGCCCCATAGACACATGTTTTTGAATGATTAACCACAGAAAGTGACACTATAGGGAGGTATCTCCGGATTGGAAGAAGTGTGTCAATGTGGGGGCAAGATTTGAAGTCTCATATGCTTGAGCTACTGCCCAATGTGGCACTGTTGTAGGATGCTGCTTGTTTGCCTGACTGCCCAGAACTGAAATAACCACACAGAAACTGTATTAATTAAATCACTGCTTAGCCTTTTAGCTCTAACTTCTTATTGGCTAACTTTTACATCGTAATTTCACCAATTTCCATTGTTTTATATTTTACCACGAGGCTCATAGCCTACAGGAAAGATTCTATCATGTCTGTCTATGGTGGCAGCTCCATGGCTTCTCGTAAACTACGTCTTCCTTCTTCCAGCATTCAGTTTAGTTTTCTCCTCCTTGCTCTATTCTTTTGCCCTATTAGGCCAAGCCAGTTCTTTTATTCACCAATGGTATTCCCAGCATACAGAGGGGAATCCCACATCATGGCACAGTCTTCTTCTGGTACCTATGGGTTAAGATGTAGAACTCAAAGTACCTTCCACATCACCAGGTCTGAGTGCATGCCACCATGCTTCATTACCGTGACAAAAATGAACTAAACCTCTGAAGCTATAAGCCAGCCCTAATTAAATGTTTTCCTTTAAAAAAGTTACTGTGTTCATTGTGCCTCTTCACAGCATTAAGACCCTAATTAAGATAATGGGAAATATGCAGCATATGTAATATGAAATATTATAGTGAGAAAAGCCTCTAAACCACTTTCTGATAGAGTCTTTATTCACATATGAAACTCCATGAGCTGGGACTCCATGGTATGCACTAATTTTGGCATCCTTGTCTTGCAAGTTACCACAAGAATAATGCTTTGTTTATAGCATTTGAGCTCATTTCTAGCCCAGATTTCTAAGCTCTTCCATATTCTTCCCATGAATGTATTCTAGAAACATGAAAGCAATAAAACCATGTGCTCAGGGTTTTTTTTCATAACCCCACTGCTGTTACTAATATTCTTTTTTAGTTACTTTTCTCATTATTGTGACAAAATATCTGATAAAGGAAATTTAAAATTATGAATTTATCTTAGCTCATATTCTGAGCATCCAATCTGTCACAGAAAAGGATATATGTCATCAGATAGAAAGCTGCTATTCATATGCATCCTCAGAATGAAAGAAGAAAGATAAATGTTGATGTTCAACTCTGTTTTACTTTGTGTATAGCCTAGGATCCCAGGTTATAGTATAGGGCATTGATACTATAACTGTGAACATTTCAAAATGGTTCTTTTTTTTGAGTCAGGGTTCATCATGTAGCTCTGACTGTCCTGGAATTTACTATGTAGAGAACAGACTATCCTTGATCTCACAGAGATCCACCTGCGTCTGTTTCCTGAGTGCTGAGATAAAAGGTGTGTGTCACTATACCTGACTTCCTATTCTTAACTATTACCTTTTATTCTTATATTATTTTCATATATTTTAGTTACTTTCTAAAATAGAGAATAGTGTCTGTGAAATATTTTTCCTACTAGCCTGGCAGGGTCTGGGAAGTTTATCTATCTCAAACCAAAAACCAGACTAATACAAGAAAAACATATTCATAAGTGTTCCCTGTATGTAATAGAGAAAATAGGGTGAGCTTCCAGTGAATTTTATATAAGGGCAATGGTGTGAACTTGTTCTGTGGGAAAGGGTTCCCAGAAAGGGTGCTTTCACATGCCACTGGTTCAGCAGGTAACCTTTTCACAGCAGTAATCAGAACAACCTCTCCCTCCAAAAAACCTGCTGTCCTGGAATCCACAGAAGACAGATACATCTCCGAAAGCTTGCAACCTCACATCTAGCCCTGACCATCAGGTTTGGGATTCCCATTCCTCCCTGTAATTTTTAAAGCATGTGTCTCTACATACTTATGTGTTCCTTGTCTTTGACTCTTTTCCTCCTGTTTGTTTATCCTTTTCCAGCATTTTTTGCTTTTATTTTATTTCATTTTATCATTATTCCTATGATATCTGTTTGGTTTCTAACAGAAACGTTATTATGGCTCTCATTGAGAAGGGAGGGGAGGAGGATCTGGAAGGAGTTGGGGGAGAAAAAATTGTAATAATATATTGCATGAAAAAGACATATTTTCATAAAGGAAAAAAGAGAGTATAGAGGATGAAATAAGCTATCAGCAGTTTGTTGACATATGGCATAATTAAACTCAGTGTAATTTGACTCTTGAACTGGTTCACACTTACTGACCAGAAAAACTGAACATATTCCTTCTGTGCTACTCAGTTTTCATGTCCAATAATAAATATCAAGGAGAGGGGGAGACAGACAGAAAGAGACAGAGACAGAGGCAGAGAGAATGACAGATGGGAAAAGAGAATGTAGATAGATGGATTTTCTAAAAACAGGACAGTGTCACAGAAATATTCAAGGAAACAAAGCCCACTAGGATTCTTGTTTTGGTTTGTTGTTGTTGTTTTCTTTCATCTGTCAGCAATGTGTCTGTTCCTATCTTTGTTTTTATTTCTGATTTGTTTTTTCCTTGAATTTTGCTGTTCTTGAACTTTCTTTTCCCCCAAGGCAAAGTCCCCTAAAGCTTCTGAGTTAATCTGTGAGGTAGGCCTAATTTTCTCATATTGAAATGCAAATCATGTTTCTGGTTTAACATAAATTAGAAAGTCTTTAAAGAAACTAAAGAAAAATGAAAATCGACCCCGCCTGCTGTGGAATGGACACTGTGCTGTAAATGTTAACCTTTGGTCAGTGGGGGGTATGTGTTAAAATCAGAGGCATTGAGAAGCCTGGCGGTGGTTTACACACACCCCCCACCCAATTATACCAGCGTGTGGTCCAACCGCCTGACCCACACCCTCCAGAGCTTTGCTCTGCCAGGGAAGTAGGACGTGCATTACTATTTGCATGCACAACCCTTAGGCAGTACCTGCACTCCTTCACAGGTGAACTGCTCCAGCTCTAGGGTCAGTGAGCTCTATTAGGTCTACAGCCTGACCGGTCAAATCAGCCTTTCAGGAGGAAGGGAACTGGGCTTTTTCTGTGGTTTTTTTTTTTTTTTCTTTGTTATGGCCAGAGCCTTTGAGATTATATAATCGTTAGCATGCTGCCTTGTTTCATTTTCTAATACTCTAACAACATACTAAAATCTGGGTTAATTATAAGCACTAGACTTCAATTTATCTCCTTTTGTGGAGGCCGGAAGTCCAGTAGCAAGAATTTCAGCATGTGGTCTCTGCTACATCATTTATATCATATTGTATCACATGGCAAGAGATGGGGAGAGTGGAGGAAAAAGAGAGGACAGGGGGTTTGAGAGGGGAGGAGGATATGGAACTAAATCCTTCTAATAATTTATTCATTCCTGATATAACACAAGTTAACTTATGACAGGAAGTCTTCATTTCCTCATCATTTCTTAACTCCCCACCTGCTAGAGCTGGCAAGTAAATTTCAGGATAAATTTTAGAAGATTAATTCAAAGCAGGGTAAATGTCTATTCAGCATTGCTGTCGACTGTTAGGATTTGAATTCATATTCATGTTGATACACTCCTCTAAAGACAGATGTGCTAGACACCCGCCATCCAGCAGATGGCGCGATTTTGAGAGACTTGACAAAGCTTAAGGAAGTAGGCCACTGTGCTTATAAACTTGAGGACTATTCCTGGTATGTAGCTTCTTCCTGTTTTGCCATGAGGTAAGCACCTTCTTCCCTACACTACAATGGTATTGCACCTCAGTCTGGACACACGCAAGATAGGTCAAGAATTTGGATTGAAGTCTCCGCAAGTATGAACTAAAGAAAATCTTTCCTCCTTTAATACCTAGTCCTTTAGCCTATCATATACATATTAACAAATTTGCTTCTATAAACGTTGGAACTGCCTTGAAGAGAAGTACAAAGCAAAACCATTACATTAAAATTAATTTCCCTTGCCATTATTCAACTATTACTACATTATAAATATTAAGAGAGATGTTTTTCAAATATGCTTTTTCTCCTAATTTCATCCCATTTCTTATAACAAAACATTTTAAATGTCTAGAGCACCATTATTTCTTGTGTGTGACCACAGACGTTGGGAACAGGATTTGGTTCCTTCTTTTGAAAACCAGATCATATTTTCCTATGACAAGGTCTGTATAAGACAGCACCTTCACACAAAGCATCCAGCAAAGGGCTGACTGGGGCTACTCGTTTATAACAAGAGTCAAATGGAAGCTTACTCAAATTCACCCAAAGAATGTATAATTTAAAAGCTAGAAATTGATTCTAAACATTCAAACCAATTTACACAGGGAATAATAGAAACAGGGATAAGGAGAAGAAGTATACAGATGGGTAGCAACACAAAGGAAAAATGGCCGAAACAAGGAGAAACAGACAAGAATAAAAATGATGTTATAAGGTATAATGACTAGACTTTTAAAGTTTGGCCAAGACAATATGTTTTGAAAACTTAATATAAAACCAGCCTATAGAATCAGGAGATGGAACATCTTGTGTTCTAATTCTTTTGGCAAAAGAGATCCATCTGACTGTGTACAATGGACTTGTCAGTTAGTGCTGGTCATTTTCCCTTTGCCTTTCTGAGCATCTTTACTTGTGTTCATCTGCATTGTCCCTGAATATACATAATTTTGTGATCTCTAATGTAACTGTACCTTTTTGTTATGTCCAAAGGAAACACTAGCATTTAAGGACCATAAGAGAAGGCAAATTCCCAGAACATATTCTCTAACGGTAGCATACATGTAATTTGGTATGAATGATTATTTTATGTAGTCTCAGAATCCACAGCAGAAATCCTGGAGGGAGGGTCTCTAGTCATCAGAGCTGACACATACATGAAGTTCACTGTGACCCTGTTGTAGAGTGAAATTCTATTAATTGTATGACCACCAGAAGGACATTAGCTCACATCTGTCTTCAACCTTGGTAATCATTGCTCTAACAGAAAAATTGAGGCAGTATGTAAAATCATTGTTAACAAGATAATTGCTAGTGTTATGAAATCAAGCTTTAATGATATAAAAAAATCACCCAGAGGCTTGTTCATTCTCTATTTATTAAACAGATTCCTGCAACACATTTATTCAAAGTCCATTAGGTACAAAAAGAGAAGTAAAAAATACAGAGTATAGAATCTGTTCTCAAAAGCTTTCATTAATAAGAGATGAAAATGTATGGTATAAATAACTTACAAGTCAAAACTGGGATTAGGTATCAGACATGCAAATAAAATATATGGTAATCATTCATTCTCAAATGTCAATTTCTGTGTGGAGTTGTAAGAATTGAGATGTCTCCTTGACTATGATTCAGTAGGTTCCGAAGATATCTCTGCCACCAAAGATTGATTGCCTTGCCCTGGAGGGAGGAGGGTAGAAGAGACACTTGTGTCAAGCCTTGATTCGGAAAGAACCTGGTCTTGTACAGAGTGGTGAAGGCTGTGTGAGAGAAAAGAGAAGTAATAGTAGATGCACAAGCCTACCTGGGTGTCATACAACAGGTGCGACCCCTTGACTGGTGCTTCAGTATCATGTGTTTGTTCAGAAAGAACTGGCACTTTAGCACAACAACCTAATAATGTGTGTGACATCTGTCTTTTACCATATAGTGGCCTTCACACAGACGATCGGTAACTCTGATTACAGGTTTCATTGGAATAAAGCTGTTATATTTAACAAAACTGAATTATATTTGCATATGAGATAATTGAGTATTCTGAGCCACAAAAGAAAAGTTTCTAAGATTACAATCCTCTGATACCTGTATGTTGTTATCACTCTTTATAATTATTACATGGTGTAGTATAGAGACACTTGTTGACTTTGCACAAGCTTATTTATTTGTTTATTTCTGCTTTTACTATGTAGACCAAGGAGGCTTGAATGTGAGATACTCAAACATCAGTTTACAGAGTATTAGAACACTCAGAAGGTCCCACCATTCCTGTCAGTTTTTAATGTTTCCAGGTGGGCATCTGTCTCAAGTCTCTTTTCCATGGTGCAACGCAAAGAGGAACATAATGCAGTTTGTGTGCTGAGGAATTTAGGTTTGCAGCTCAGAAGACAAAAGGCTCCCCTGGTATTTCTTCTACAGAATAATGCTTTTATACCACACAATAGCTGGCAGATAAAAAGCGCTATTGCAGGAACAATATGTTTGTTTTAAACGTGAAGTAGGAATGTAAAGGGAATGAAATTATGAGAAGTGGAGCTAGACCTTTGACAATCACGCCTCGCTCTGTGCCACCAGTTTCTCAGACAAAGGCCGGCAAAATGAAAATGAACAAGAAAAATGATGAGGAATGATGTGAGGCCAGAGGAGCACAAAAATGAAACACTTCTTAGACTTTTACAGAGAGCACAGTAGTATTGGTACCTAGAAGAAGCAGAGAACTACAAACATATGCCTCAGTGTACCCACCATAGGGAGGGTTTCTGTTTATAAAGTCAATTATTTAAATGCATTATAAATTCCTAGTGTTCTATATAACAATTATATAATTTGTCTTTATAAACATGTAAAGTAAAATTTATGATTTGTCTATATAAATGCTCAAAGTATGATTGTCTTAGGACTTTACTCTCCTGTTAAGAGTTTTACTGTCAAGAGCTGGAGCAGTAAAATCCTCATTGTGTCTGAGATTCCCTCCACAGCCACTCTGTACCCTAGGTAGTAATTTTGAGAACTTATGTTTCTACATTGTCTCTTCCAAACCAGTTGAGCATACAAAGGTAGATTGATCAATTCTCACTGGAAAAAGAGTTTGGGCAGTGTCAGGGGGACAGAATTGTATGTCCATATATGTGTTCAAGTACAACTAATTAACACTGGCAATGAAAGCATCTTCCTTCAATTGGTTTCCTCAGCAATATTAATAGAGATTACATACATAAGCCACCTTCCAAAACAAGAGAACCGTGTGCTTTCCTATATCTAACTTGTAAGGAGACCATGCTCTAGATAGGAAATAAGGACATACAGAGGTTCAGGCTTCTGCTTACTTGAAAGAGTAAGCAAACGTGAGATTTATACTTTTGTATAATATAAAAAGATAAAAATCTGTTTGCCTTAGCTTCCAAGAGTAATTATTTGGGACTAGATTGTTTTAAATTAGATTATTCAACTAAAGGTAGTACTCTCGGACAAAATTTCCCAGGGTATAATACATTTTGCAAGAGAGGTACAGACTGGTACTATTTTCATGGCTAGTCAGAAGATCATAGCTCCCGAGGTGTGAGAACTTTTTCTCAGTGCATGCAGCATTCTCAAGCCAGGCAGGTGACTGTCCCCTGGAAATGTTGATGGACAGTTTAACTTAATGCTGCCATTACCTGGAGTTCCTGTTAAATTTCAAAAGTTAGCAGGCTCCTTCCCAAAGATAGCCCCCACTTCTGATACTGAATGCAAGCGTGATCTTCCCAGATATCTGATAACAGACTTTAAATTGGGAGTTTCACTTTCTTCATTTCTATATTCTGCTTCAATGGCTAGTAGACCCCAGACACACTTCATTTACTTATTTCATGTGCAGGATTATATAGTTCCAAGTGCACTGCAAAGGTTCTACCCTAGAAAAAAGTATGGGAGAGGCACGTAGGGTGAGATTTGCGCCAAAAACACATCACGTCCATAAGTTCCTGACTGTGTCAAACCCCAGTACTTCACATGTGCACCGACCGGGCAGTTTATCAAATCTGGTTCAATAATTTTTATAGAAATCAATCTTCATCTTCTACCTTCTGTCTCCTGTATTAATCCTCTAATCCCTGCGTCTTTCTTGAAAATAGGCACATTTTGAAGCTATCGTGCCCTAACCTTCCCCTCAGTAGCACAAACTCAAATTTGCAATAGGTAATTTTGTAGGTCAGCCTAATTAAATCTAGTGTTACTAGGGAGATGGTGCCTGTTAGGAATTATGCTGAGTGAGTTATCTGACTTGAGAAAATAGTCCCTCTGTAGATTATACCTTATCCTGTGCTGCGATTCTGAACTGTGCAAAAATGATAAAGTTAGTTAAGCATAAGGCTTCCCCATTCTCACACTTTCTGACTGTGGATAAAATATTGTTAGCTGCTTTGGGCCCTTGCTTCCTTGCTGACCTGCTATGGTGGACTATGCCTTTATACTATGAACCAAAATAAATGCATGATCCCTTAATTTTCTTTTGTAATGGTACTTTATTACAGCAACAGAAATAGTAACTAGGACTAGTTTAATTTGAAAGAGCTATTATAATTGCAAAAATTTTAGTAAGCTTTGGTCATGGACTTAGGGCAAAGGTCAAAATATTTTTTTAATGATACATTACTGTCTTAGTTAGGGTTTCTATTGTTGTGTTCAAACACCATTTCTAAAAGTAACTTGGGAAGGGTAAGGTTTATTATGCTTACATTTCCATATCACTATTCATCACTGGAGAAAGTCAGGACTCAAACTCAAACAGGGCAGGAAAACAGAGACAGGTGATGATACAGAGGGCATGGATGGGTGCTGCTTACTGACTTGTTCCTCATGGCTTGCTCAGTCTGCTTTCTCATAGCACCCCAAACCACAATCCCAGAAGTGGCATTGCGCACAATGGAATGGGCCCCCTCCTCAGTCACTAATTAAGAAAGCACACTACGGGGTTGCCTGCAGCCAAATATTATGGAAGCATCATCTCACTTGGTCTTCTCTTCTCTTAGATGACTCTGGCCAGTGTCAATAGGATATAAAATTAGAGAACACAAATACTTAGCTAATTATGGCTTAAAATACAAAATTTTCTTTGGAGATAATATAGTTTGGCTTCTTTTTCAGTGGGTTCTCTATCCTTACATTAAACCAACCATGGACAAAAGAAATACCCCCCAAAAATCCAAATCTTTACATGTGCTGATCATGTACAGTGTTTGAGTACCTAAATAATTATGTATATATATGCATTAAAGACTCCTCACACATTCTTAACTCCTCTTTCTCTATGTATTGCATCAACTCCTCTCTCTAATTTGTCTTTGTGTCTAAATGTGTGCTAGTCTGAATATTGCCTTGTGAATCTATTTCTCTGTGTGTATGTGAAGCTTTTGCTTTGTATCTGTAGAATGAAGCAGAAAACATCATAAGGAAGAGTTAGAGCTCATTTGCAGAAGTCTTCCACAGAGTTATATAAAGGATTAAGTCACTGACTTCATCTCACCCCAACTGACAGTTAACAAACAAACAAACAGGATCAAAGAGTCAAATGTTCCTTCCAGCAATTGTGGTGGATATTTGTTTTATAAGGTTGCTTTTTATCATGTTTATTGCTTTCAACATGCCACAGGACACATACAAGCACATATGCATTAGTTTCTTGTCAGAGGCATGAAAAAAGACAGAATTTAAGATTGCAGCTATACATTAGTTTCGGATGCAAAAGCTGATTACACGGGAATCCAAGGCAAGTAAAGTTAGCCGTTAATTTGTTCTCTTAAAGGCAGTTTAAACAAATAGGTTGAATACATAGTAGGATGTTAGTCTTAAGTCTTAGGTGACTTCAGTACATATTATTAGCTTTGTTGTGAGGTTTAGCAAAAGTTCTGGTTAGAATATAAGTGATATTTTAATAATAACTTATTGCCACTAATTTACATTTCCTTAGCTAGCGTGAGTAAAGTAGATATCACCTAAATTGTTTAGGAAAATATGTATCAACTACTTGAAATATTATAATATTTTATATAACAAAATTGAGCTTGAAAGAGTGTGATTCTACTTGTGTCCTGGAGGAAATTCCATATGGATACCAGCAGGTAAATATATTGCTATTATTTAAGTACTATTGGATTTGCAATAAACAAGAATTATTTTCTATAAGCTGAAATAAATTTCAGTCTAACATTTCTATCTTATAAATTATATTAATCTAAATAAAATGCCTCTAACTCATTTAATCTTAGCACCAATATTCTAGATTAAATATGTTATATCACTGTCCAGATAATGTGAGCTTCCTTCTCAAGTCTCATCATGTTCCCTATTTTCTAATTTTGTTAGAATATGTACTTTGCCTTTCTCTGAAAGATTTTTGTTCACTCGACAATTGCTAGTCAAACTTGTACAATTTTCTTCAGCTCATTGACCTGTGTCTTATTAATTGAGCATCATTTGCTTGGGTACATTTTTCCTGTAATGTCCAATTTTGATGTAACAGTAAACTTCAGTACTTACCACCCCTTACAGCAACCGAGGAACATATGTTTCTCTCATCATTGTGGCAAAAATCAAGTAATATCAGATGATGTAATTTTGGCCACAAACATGCTATTCAATGGGCTTTGAATCTGGGGTGAGAGATGCAACTAAAGAAGGAAGATTATAGATTTTCATCACATTACAGCCTACTGGACAACTTCCTATGATGAACCACTGGGGTTCTTCCTCATCTCCCTTGGTCTTTAGGTCCCCATGGATTCTCTAAGTCCTGGTGATCTTTCAATATTTTTTACTTCTTTAAGACAACTAGAAGTAGCTGTAAATGATGGTCCACACCTACAGTCCTAGTATTATGGAGACTAAGGAGAAAGTATCACTGAAGTTTTGAGGTAACTCTCTTCTTCATAATTCAAGAGATGCATAGGACACAGGGTGATGACCCATCTCAAAATAAAGAAAACCAACTTGAGGCCATGCTTACAATCCAGAACCTTGTCAGATAGAGGACTATTATTTGATTGATCCAATTTAAGCTTTGCTTTAACAAGTTAAAGTATAGTACTATCAACTTGAATAGAACTATTTCAAATGTCTATATTTAGAGTACAGCAGCAAAATGTGAGTCATTGTGCTGGAAAAATTGTGTGTGATAGAAGTGTTAAAGAGAAACAAAGACCAAAACATTCTTACATTTCATTTCTAGTCTTGATAACCTTATTATAAAGATGTCTCTAACAATAAAAAATATGATTAAATTTCAGTCTTGCATCTATAAGTTAAAACCATTTACCTGTCAAATATTTTCAATGACTGTTAGTAGGGTCTGTCTATTATAAAGTCATTTTCTATTTGTACTGTGGGGTTAAGAAATTATGAATAGGGTATCTTTCAGGAAAGTAGATAACGGGAAAATAAAAGGAAGTCAATACCTATGAGTGCTTCCTTTGAGTCAGACATTCTGCTATGTATTTCTATGTCTTCATTTTATCATAGTGAAATACATAAGACAAGGCAATATCATTAAGAAAAGTGGTTTACTGAGTTCAACATTTTGGATGCTGAAAGTCTAATACTAGGCACTGTTGTAGAACTGGTCTCTAATTAAAGCCTTCTTGTCTGTGGCATGTTGTAGAAGGTAACACCATGACACATGTGGAACACATGCACAAAGCTCATGAGACTGTAGGGGGATCTCGTAAGGAAAAGTCTACTAATCCCTTATGAAACCTGCTGCCTCAGAGACCTGCTGAAACTGCCCAGGATCCACCTTTTAAAGTTTTTCACAAATTCTACAGCACTAAACTGTGGTCCAAGCTTCAAATGAATTAATTCTTTGGGGAAAAAACACCATCAAGACCATAGTAGCATTTAATGTGCATTTGACATTTAATCCTTGTAATACTTATATAATATAGGAACGGTTCATTCATTTACAAAAACCATGGTTAAAAAAGACTTTTCAATATTACTGTGGCTAGACAATGTCAGAAGAAGGAGCAAACCTGTTTACTCTCATGTGAGAAAATAAATGACAGAGTAGTAAACTAAAAACGTGTGTGTGTGTGTGTGTGTGTGTGTGTGTGTGTGTGTGTAAACATATGAGTTCTCTTATATAGAGATAGATGTGATATATGCAAACACACACATAATGTAAATCTAACATGCACACATATATTTAGATATATGTGCATATCATCTAGACTGATATGTAGATAACCTTTAAGATTTACATATATCAATATTCAATATATTTATAAATGCACATATATTTGCATTTTAGAAATTCATTAAGATTTGGTTATAAAGAAGTTTGAGTCTAAATCTTCTCAATGGATTAGAGAGATGGCTCAGAGTACTTGTTGCTTTTGCAGAGTACCTAGTTCCATTCCCAGTATTCACATGGTGGCTCATAACTCTAGTTCCAGGGCATTCAATGCCTCTTCTGGCCTCTGTGAGCATCTGTGTTAAATGATGTGAGTCGTGGCTTACTGGGAAAGATTCAGCGTGTCTTACCTGGCAGCTTCATGGCAGGCGGCTCTCCCTGACTCTGTCTTCTCTATCCCAGAATTCCGTTCTGTCTCCTCTACCCACCTAAGGGCTGCCCTATCAAAAGGCCAAGGCAGTCTCTTTATTCAACCAATGAAAGCAACAGAAATACAGAAGGACCTCCTACACCATTTCCCCTTTTTCTGTTTAAACAAAAAAGAAAGGCTTTCATTTTAACATGGTAAAATTACATATAACAAAACAGTTATCAAGCAAAAATTGCAGTTACATATTTATATCTATTTTATCTTTTATCATGACAAAGGAAAACTATAACTAACCATTCTTCAACTCCATCAAAGACTCAAGAAGGATATAATATTACCTAAGTAAACAAGAAGTAAGCAACTTCCAAAAATCTAGAAGTGACAGAGACATCTTGCTGCCTGTACAGTCACCCAAAGTTCCTCTGTACCGTTGGGGCATCCATCTTCGGCCTTCAGGCCCATAGTATCCAGCAGACATTTCCATGAAGTAGGAAATTTCAAAGAGAGTTTAGTCACTTTCTTCTATATCCTGCAGAATTTCTCACAGACTCTTTCATGAATCAGGAACCCCGAAGGATCATCTCACCTTTAGGCAAACAGTAGTCCTCTCTCTGCAGGTTCTTCATCTCCAGTTTATGCAACAGTCCAGGCAAGAGCATTTTCTTGCCCAAATGGCTAACCAGCTCCATAAGGATCCTCTTCAATGCCCATCTTCCTCTTGAAGTAGATTGGTGCTTCCAGGAGCAGACATGTCTCATTGTCATGAAAAGCCCTAAGTTATTAAAACATTAAATGCCATATTCTGTCATCTTTGAAAGATATGAAGAATGCCTGTCTAAAATATATCTATGCATATCTAGAAAATCTAACTAACATGACTACAAGCTTGACTATTATCGATGATTATCTATTAACAACCTATATTTCCTAATTATACATTACATTTTTAAATGAACTACACAATCACAATACCTTAATCAAGATCAGAAATACATATACATATAACAAAATTGACCTTAAACTTGTATCAATAAATCAAATTTTATACCAATGCAAATTATCCATATCTATATCATATCCCCCTTTAAATGGAAAAGAACATTTATAAACAATATTTGGGAATATGGTCATAGTTTTTCCCCCTCAAACTTCTTCCTGCTGTATGGGGACGCTGTCAATCAGGTCTTTCATGGTGTATCCTGTGTGTCAGGTTCATCTCAATAGGCACTTGAGTGAAGTAATTTTTGAGGGTGTGCACAGCTACCTTTCAGGAGGGCATGGTCTATCACACCATATTGGTCTAGAAGGAATCCACAGGGTCTCATCCTCTGTGAAAACAAAAGAAGAACCTCTTTTCCAAAGCACCATATCCTTAGACCCAAATTCTGAAGTCATTATACCTTTATACTAATATCCATGCTGGTTTAGCTTGGCAGCCCATACAATAAAAAGTCTCTCTGTAATTAGCTCCTTTACAGTCAAAAAAGTTAAAGAAAACACAATAAAATATATAATACAGACATTCAGTGAATTTTCCATTTTTACGTGGCTTATTTTCATTTATTTTAATCTATGACTATCTGTAGTCTGTATCTTTAAAGACTTTACCCTTTTTTTAAGGCATTAACTTTATTTTATGACTCTCTATATTTTTTTTCTCTCCCAAGCCAACGTACTTTATCTAACAGTGTGACCCATCTAGAGGTCTTTTATGTCGGAATCTGTCCTATTATGAATCTGTAATTCTTTAATGTATAGGAACAGTTTTGCTTTGTGCTTCTAAAATGCTAAGCTCTTAAGAATCTAAGCTGTTACAATTTCAGGTCAAATACAAGTACTGCCTGCTTGCTCCTCCCAGTCCAACATGGCAGAGCTGCTTGTGCCTCTGAGCCGTGCGCATTGCACCACTAGCATGCGGGGCTGCTTGTGCCTCTGAGCCACGTCACGCAATGCCCCCCTTCCAGGCAGGAGCCGTGCTCAGCACTCCAACCCAGAGAATGAGCTTTTTATCTGAGTTACAGCTGAATTGGCCACACAGAGCACTGTGCAGCCTGGAAACATCTCTGTGTATGGCTGCGGAAATCCACCATGCTCTCCTGCCTGCCTAAGCCTGATCCCGCCATCTGCCCAGGCAGAAAGAACTGAGCCATGGCATGGTCTCAGCTACTTTCTTCCCGACCCTGAGTCGGCACACAAACATCCGGGCCCATGAATGGTCCATAGCCAGAGATTGCACCAGCAGCAGGGCCCAGGAAGCCTCATTTTAAAATGGCGTGGCTTTTTTCCTGTTGCTATTGCCGAGCCAGGAAATCTCTCTGCAGCATGCCCCAGCAAACAGAAAAAAAGCTGTGTTAAACTCTCTATTTGTGTCTAGAATTTCTTTTCAAGCCCTCTCAGATTTTTAAGTGGATTTAGCCCCACGTTGGGCACCATTCTGTAGTAAGGAGGAGCAGGCTGTGTTCCCAGCGCCCTGCTAGCTTATACCCCAAATAATTACACAGAAACTGTATTCATTGAAATACTGCCTGGTCCATTAGCTCTAGCCCCTTATTGGCTAACTCTCACATATTTGTTTAACCCATTTCTAATAATCTGTGTGTCACCACGAGTCGTGGCTTACTGGGAAAGCTTCAGTGTGTCTGACCTGGCAGCTTCATGGCAGGAGGCTCTCCCTGACTCTGCCTTCTCTATCCCAGAATTCCGTTCTGTCTCCTCCACTCACCTAAGGGCTGCCCTATCAAAAGGCCAAGACAGTCTCTTTATTCAACCAATGAAACCAACAGAAATACAGAAGGACCTCCTACACCAGGAAAAATGGTCTCCTGATGTATTATTGAGGTTTTTTTTTTTTAACCTGCTTTATAGATTTCATCCTTGGCCCCCTTTACCCACTGTCACCATTCTATTTACATCAATAATATAAAATTAAATATTTATGAGTAAAACAATAATAGTAAAGTAAATGTGAATCTTCTCAGATAGCCAGGGACTCAAAAAGACATTTTTATTAAATGAGCTTTTTATTTAATTAGAGTCATGCTTACATTAATGCCTTTATTTTTCTCTTCCAAGCTATAGCTTTAATCTCAGGCCAACAAGGATTTCCTATCAAATGTGCTTTTTGCACAGAAGATGACTGCTGCCTGCTAGATTTCTCTGGTGATGCTTTAATCTCAGCACAGAGCTGCCCAGGCATGTAACCTGACCAGCCTTCTTTCTTTACTGTAGTTGTCTTTTTGAAGCACTTGTTGAAATGCAAATATTATATGGGAGTAGTAAGGTCAACCCACATCAGAAGTGGGCAAGTTTGACACTCTTGGTTTATCACTTGCTTAGCTTTGAGAGAATCCTGGAGTCCCTTAAGAGGATACTATGCATTTTCCTCAGAAACAAGCTTCCAAAGTAGAAGGACATGCATGGGATACCTTGCTACTGCCTGGGCCTCTGGGGGATGAGATGTAGAGGTTAGGGCAAGCCCTAGAGAATCACTTCTCTGTGAATTCTTTAAATAACCACACTTCTTTGCTTATAATTTGCACTTAAGAGTCCTAAAGAATAAAGTGTATTTGCTTTCCCATTAGTCTCTTTTATTATTACCATTTTATCAAAAATAGTCCTAGTAAAAAAAGTATGTGAAATTCAGAATCTAGAGTTTTTAAATTTTTAAATTCTCCATCTAGTAACTACAAAGATTATTTTTCAATGTATGTTTCTGAAGCAGTGGTTCCTGGAAGAGCTGATTTCTAGGAAGTACTCCATTTGGTGCAGAACAGAGACAGCATCAGGTGGTGTACGGTGAGGTGAGCTATGTGGAAAGGAGATACAGGAGGCCCAGGTTTTACATCAGTGATCTGCTTTAACACAAAATGCAAGAGCTGGTCTCCTTCAACATGTGAAGGAGTCATCACTCACTTGAACCCTGACCTGAACTAGCTAGAGCTCATGGACACTGGAACAACAGTCAGGAAGCCTGCATGGGACTAACCTTCACCCTCTTTACATGTGTGACAGTCTTGTAGATTTACCTCTTAGTAAAGCTTCTAACAGGGAGAGCAGGACCTCTCATGGGTATTTAGCTGACTTTTGGTAACCTATTCTGCATGCTGGATTAACTGGCCCTGTCTAGACATCAGGAGAGGAACTTGGTCCTGCTTCAACTTGATGTACCATGCTGTGTGCAAGCCCATGGGAACCCTGTCCCTTTAAGAATGGAGATGGAGGAAGAGTGGATAGGGAGGGGGGTAGGTGGGAATGGGGAGGGGAGAGAAGAAGAGAAGAGAAGGGAAACTGTTTGGTATATAAAATAAATGAAAAAAAAATATTTAAAGAAAAAAATAACAAAAAGAAACACTTATATTTGTTTGATATAAAAGAGTTTTATATAGTATATGTTTCATTTAACTTGTTCAGATTTCTTTCTCATTGTTTTGCATGACATCCTCACCACTCTGTAAAGCCGAGGTATAGTTGAGTCAGATGAGCTACCCAAATGCAACATTTAAATCTATGTTGCTGGCCAGGGCCTGATGGCACAGGCCTTTAATCCCCACACTCTGGAGGCAGAGGCTGGTAGATCTTTGTGAGTTTGAAGCCAGCTTGGTCTACAGAGTGAATTTCAGGACAGTCAGGGCTACACAGTGAAACCTTGTCTCAAAAATAAAAACAAATGAACCAAAACACTATTTAAAAAACAAAAAAAAAAACTGTCTCTAATCATTTTTCTTTGTTGGATGGCTCCTGGGTTTATCAATCCCTCTCCGAGGCAGGCTGTATGCCTAGGAATAGTCAGCCAACACAAAAGGAACTGAGGGGGTTGGGGGAGGCTTTTGTTGAATTTTGTTTTGACATTTTTTTTGTCTTAGTGTTTTGTTTATTTTGATTTTTGTTTTATTTATTTTTGGAAGGAAGGAGAGAGAACATAATGTTTGGCAGGTAGGTTAATGGGGAGGATGTAGAAGGAGTTGGAAGGGAAAACATGATCAAAATATACTAGATAAACAATTGGTGTGCTCTTCCCTGGGGAAGACTATTTCTCTAACTTTTAGCATTTCTTAGCTGCATGTAGTTTGTGTAGGGATGAGACTTCCTGGGCTTTCCCTGTCCACTTGAGCTTGTCTATTTTTGTATTTGTTCAACCCATATTTAGGCAGTTACGTTGGTGAGACATTATGGGTGTAACTTCTCACTAGCAGACACAGTCTGAAACCAAATTCCCTGGTCTTCTGACTCTTACAATCTTTTACTCACTCCTCCTCAAAGTTCTCTGGGCCTAAGGTGTGGGAGTGTTTTGAAAACATATCCAGTAGTCAACCCTGAAAGCAAACACACAAATAACATTATACAGTCTGAGAAGGTTATGTTTAGGAATATATATATATATATGTATATATATATATATATATATGTGTGTGTATATATATATACATGAGTACATATAACAACAATTAATAAATATAAATACTATCAGTTTGGCAGAGGGCAAGGGGATATGTGGGAGAATTTGAAAGAGGAAAAGAAAAGAGTAATAATTAAAATATGCTGTATGGAAAAATTTAAAGAATAAAAAAGGTTCTTCATGTTAGAAGTCTTATGCTCATGCCTACTTTCCCCTTCCTTACCTCTCTTGCCAACAATTAGTTAACATAACTACACTTTTATCAAGAAGCATCATTATATTAGTCATCAGAATCCCTAGGATAAAAGCTAAAGCATAGACAATTATTCTCTATGGAATGAATTCCCATGGATGTCACTATATGTGTACAAATGGATTTAAATTGAATCATTAGATGAAGTCAATATTAAATAAATTAACAAGCTGTCAATCAACCTTATAAAACTGATTTGGGAGGGAAGAAAAATTTATGAATAATTTTAGTTTACAGTCATTGTAGCGGCATCAGCAATTAGTGAATGTATCTTTGAGTTTCATGTGTCTTTTATTATGTAACACTAGCTTTTAGCTTAAGATAGCTCTTATGCCTTTCAGAAAGTGATGGTGTTATAAAACAATGAAATCTCCTTTAGAAAAAGAAGTCTATGAAAATCAGCTATAATATGGTTAGAAAATGTGAGTGTAGTAACCACTAAAATAGTCATAATAAAATATAGCCACTATAAAAGACTTTATGTTAATTGTGAATAATGAATTAAATTCTCCCATTTTCAACAGAAAGTAGACCATCTCAATATCTGAGTCGGAACAGAGATACTTTAAATAACCCCTTTTCTACCCTGCCTTTCAAAATTAAGAATATAAACTATAATTAAATTTTAATAATTAAGGGAAATCAGAGTCCATCCTAGAAAAAAATGTGTCAAGTGAAAATAATGTGGTAGAAATACCATCTTCCAAACTAAAAGAAATTCCTTAAAGTGGAAAAAAGCACCTTTCTCCATACTACCCAAGCACCCAGCTTCCACAAAGACACTGCTTTTGAAACTTGATCTAAACTAGGAATCTTACTCTGACTCAATCAATAGCTGAGTAGAAGGTTTGGGGGTTTGCTGAGTATGCCCAGCCGCTATCCCCATTTCATCTCTAATAAAAGGGAGTATAGGACCTTTCTCATATTCTCTTGATGTAATCTTTGAACAAATTTTACAATAATTCCTGGCCTTCACAAAGCCGACACTGCCAGCTAATCAGGTGAGATCATGCAGACGAGTGAAAACATTTGTTATATTTAAAGTTAGTTTTGTTAATTTTCATCTATAAGCATGGTGTTCTAAACTCAAAATATTCATTTCAGGCATGGAGTCATAATGCCTGGCATGTAGGAGGGAGAACTGGACATTTAGTGAATAAAAATGGAAAGCCAATGAATATGTAATATGCTCAGCCGAACTCTTCACCAGAGACACACCATTTATAATCCTCCGTTCTTCAGCTAATACACAATTATAATTAAACCACAAGCATTTGATTTGCATTGTCAATGCACTTTGCCTAATAATGTTTTAGTTTTGTCCTGTTTTTCTCAAGTACGATGTTTTTTCAATAATAACAATTTTGCTTTAGTGAAATGGTGTCTGCTTTCACAGAGCGATGTTCTTTGATAGTACCAGAATCCATAAAACACTTTAAAAAAATTAATGAAGGCATTTGCAAAGCTTGGGCTGTTTCATCAAAATGTACCTAGTTTATTTTACAATGGAAAAATTGCTGATACTTAGAAAGCATTCTGATTGAATCATGAATATTCTAACAGGGTAGAGTAATCTGTGAGAACCACAGCACTCCAGTGAAGCTGCTGTTCAACATTCTAACGTGTGGAATTCATTTTCCTACAGCACAAAAGAACTCCCTGCAATAAAGAGTTTTTATAACAGCAATAAGACAGCTCACTGGGGTGTGGTTTTCTGAAATAATCACAATTTTGAGGTGCTGGTATTGTGTCTTATGCGTAATACACAGCATATGATGACGCACTGAAGTCATGTGCTCCACGCAGTTCTCTTCCATTGTTAGTCAATGGGCGCTTTCAAAAATTATGCACTACAATGAGCTACAAGGTAAATAAAGTAAGAGAACCATGATACAGTACTGACCACATCACAGTATCCTTTTTTACCTTTAAGGAGAAATTACTATAGCTTTGCCTGGTATCTCAGATTTACGGCACACCAATACGAAATATGGTTAGATCAAGAAAATATTCAAGTTAATGATATGGACTATATACTTACTCTAAGTTAGCTAAATGTACAACTAGTTCTGTTATCATTCTATATTGCTTGGCTTAAATGAAGTATCCTTTAAGAATGCAGGCATGTGGTGCCAATGTTAATAAGTCTCTATATTCCGGTTTGTTTGCAAAGGCCATGGCCAGCTTCAACACTGGGAGCCTCATTTGCAATATATGATCTGATGGGCCTACTCCAACAGTTGGAGTGTTGCCAGTAGGCAGTCCTGGACCCTCCACCACTGCTGCCCCATCTGAGGAGAAGAAAGGGGAAGCAAAGAAGGAGGAATGTGAGGAGTTTGATGATGACATGGGCTTTAGTCTATTTTTGACTAGACCTCATATGTTAACATATCCAATAAAAAGCTGAACTTTTTTTTGAAAATAGGATGCATGCATGAATTTGAATATTACACCAGAAGAAAACAGAATTAATGCTAACATTAAATACATCCTTCCAAATTGTCAGTCACACATGCCATCCTTATTTGTAGCTTGTCTGAAACTGTTGATATTAGCGTTGCTGGTAGGATGTATCTTTTGCAACATGGTGTTAAAGAAACTTGCATATTTCAGGGACTGAACAAGCTACTTAGGACAGAGAGGGCCATAGGAAACAAGCTCCACAGGGAGCAGAAGCCAGGAGCAAATCCAGTCCCAGGAGCAAACCGAGGACCTCAGAGGGAGGAGGCCTGAGCCAGGACCTCTGTGGGTATGGGCATTGGTCTGGGACATCAAAGGCCCCGGGGACCTGGAACCTTCTCCTCAGGAAAGTTCATAGCACTAAATGCCTACATAAAGAAGCTGGAAAAATCCACACTAGTGAATTAACAGAACATTTGAAAACTTTAGAACAAAAAGAAGCAAACTCACCTAAGAGAACTACATGGCAGGAAATAATCAAATTGATAGACAAAATCAACAAAATAGAAACAAAGCAAACAATACAAAGAATCAATGAGACAAAGAGTTGGCTCTTTGAGAAAAACAACAAAATAGACAAACCTTTATCCAAACTAACCAAAAGGCAGAGAGACAATATCCAAATTAACAAAATCAGAAATGTAAAGGGGACATAACAACAGACACGGAGGAAATACAGAGAATCATAGGTCATATTTTGAGAAACTATACTCACAAAATTGAAAAACTTGAAGGAAATGGACAACTTTCTGGATAAATATCACTTACCAAAATTAAATCAAGACCAAATAAACAAATTAAACAGACCTATAACTGCTGAAGAAATACAAACAGTCATCAAAAGTCTCCCAACCAAAAGAAGGCCAGGAGCAGATGGTTCCAGCTCAGAATTCTACAAGACGTTCAAGGAAGAACTAATACCAATACTCCTCAAATTATTCCACACAATAGAAACAGAAGGAACATTGCCAAACTCTTTTATATGAAGCTACAATTACCCTGATACCCAAAACACAGAAGGACATTACTAAGAAAGAGAATTACAAACCAGTCTCACTCATGAACATTGATGCAAAAATACTAAATAAAATACTGGCAAATCGAATCCAAGAACACATCAGAACCATCATTTACCGCGATCAAGTCAGCTTCATCCCAGAGATGCAAGGATGGTTCAACATACAAAAATCTGTCAACGTAATCCACCATATAAACAAACTGAAAAATACAACATCCTTTCATGATAAAGGTCTTGGAGAGGGCAGGGATACAAGGAACATACCTAAACATAAGAAAGGCAATATACAGCAAGCCAACAGCCAATATCAAACTAAGTGGAGAGAAACTCCCAGCGATTCCACTGAAATCAGAAACAACACAAGGTTATCCACTCTCTCCATATCTATTCAATATAGTTCTTGAGGTCCTAGCTAAAGCAATAAAACAACAAAAGAAGATGAAGGGGATACAAATTGGAAAAGAAGTCAAACTCTCACTGTTTGCTGATGATATGCTAGTTTACATAAGTGATCCCAAAAATTCTACCAAGGAACTTCTACAACTCATAAACACTTTCAGTAATGTAGCAGGATACAAGAGTAACTCAAATATATCAGTAGTCCTCCCGTACACAGATGATAAGAGGGCTGGGGAGGAAATCAGAAAATCAACACCCTTCACAATAGCCACAAATAGCATAAAATATCTCGGAGTAACTCTAACTAAACAAGTGGAAGACTTGTATGGTAAGAACTTTAAATCTTTGAAGAAAGAAATTGAAGAAGACACCAGAAAGTGGAAAGGTCTCCCATGCTCTTGGGTAGGCAGAATTAACATATTAAAAAGGCAATCTTACCAAAAGCAATCTACAGATTCAACACAATGCCCAGCAAAATCCCAGCAAAATTCTTCACAGACCTCAAAAGAATGATACTCAACTTCATATGGAAAAGCAAAAAACCCAGGATAGCCAAAACAATCCTGTACAATAAAAGAACTTCTGGAGGCATTACAATCCCTGACTTCAAACTCTACTACAGAACTACAGTACTTAAAACAGCCTGATATTGGCATAAGAACAGACAGGAGTGCCAATAGAACTGAATAGAAGACCTGGATATCAATCCACACATCTTTGAACACCTGATTTTTGACAAAGAAGCAAAAAATATCAAATGGAAAAAGAAAGCATATTTAACAAGTGTTGCTGGCATAACTGGATAACAACATGTAGAAGAATGAAAATAGACACATAACTATCACCATGCCCAAAACTCAAGTCCAAATGGATCAAAGACCTCAGCATGAAACCAGGCACACTGAACCTTATAAAAGAGAAAGTGGGAAGTACACTTGACTGCCATGGCACAGGAGACCACTTCCTAAATATAAGCCCAGCAGCACAGACACTGAGAGAAACAATTAATAAATGGAACCACCTGAAACTGAAAAGCTTCTGTAAAGCAAAGGACACAGTCAACAAGACAAAACAACAGCCTACAGAATGGGAAAAGAGCTTCACTAACCCCACATCAGAGGACTGATCTCCAAAATATACACAGAACTCAAGAAATTGGTCACCAAAAGAACATAAAATCCAATAAAAAAAATGGAGTACAGACCTAAACAGAGAACTCTCAACAGAGGAATCTAAAATGGCTGAAAGATACTTAAGGAAATGTTCAACATCCTTAGTCATCAGAAAAATGCAAATCAAAGCAACTCTGAGATTCCATCTTACACCTTTAAGAATGGCCAAGATCAAAAACACTGATGACAACTTATGCTTGAGAGGTTGTGGGGAAAAGGGAACACTTCTGCATTGCTGGTCGGAATGCGAGCTGGTACAATCCCTTTGGATGTCAGTGTGGTTATTTCTCAGAAAATTAGGAAGCGACCTTCCTCAAGACCCAGTAATACCACTTTTGGGTATATATCCAAAGGATGCTCAATCGTGCCACAAGAACATGTGCTCAGCTATGTTCATAGCAGCTTTGTTTGTCATAGCCAAAACCTGGAAACAAGCTAAATGCCCCTTGACCAAATAATGGATAAGGAAAATGTGGTACATTAACTCAATGGAGTACTACACAGCAGAAAAAAATAATGACATCTTGAATTTTGCAGGAAAATGGATAGAGCTAGAAAACATTATTTTGAGTGAGGTAACCCAGACACAGAAAAACAGTTATCACATGTACTCACTCATAGTTGGTTTATAAACATAAAGCAAAGAAAACCAGCCTATAAACCACAATCCCAGAGAACCTAGACAACAATGAGGACACTAAGAGAGACATATATAGATAAAATCTACATGGAAAATAGAAAAAGACAAGACCTCCTGAGTAAATTGGGAGCATGGTGACCTTGGGGGAGGGCTGAAAGGGAGGGCAGTGGCAGGGAGGGGAGCAGAGAAAAATGTAGAGCTCAATAAAAATCAATAAAAAAGAAACTTGCATATTTCATTTGTATCAGTGTTTAGAGAGAACATTAAGGAAATATATGGTGGGGACCTATAAATATCTGTTAGATGAAGGTTTTTTTACTTATTAGATACTTTTCTAAAGCTGTGCCAAAACCGTGTGCTTTGTAGGCATAACTGTGTGTTTTGACATGATGGAATAAATTGTTTAAACTTGCTTTGAAGTGCAGCATAATTGAAAATTCCATTGTAAGTAATGCCACACTTTCTATGTTGTAGAAAATATATGCCTAGTTAAAAGTGTTATTTATTTTAAAAATAATGCCACTTTGGTTCACAGAGCTCTTATAAAAGATGAATAGCATGTTTTAAGCTAATAGTACAATTAACCTAAGTTTTAGTCCATGTCCAAGTTATAAAGAAAAGTTATATTTTCTTTACTTAATTTTGGTGGCAAGGAATATAATGATCTATCAAAGCATATATTAATAAAATGCCAAGCATAAAATTCAATCAATGTGTTACTTTGTTTACAGTAACAAAAATAATACTAATGAATTTTCTAACCATGACATTCTGGGAATGCTAAGTATTGTTATATTGAATGACTTGGGCCGTTTTAATTATGGGAGAATGTTTCAACATGGTGGACAGAAATAACCTTTACTTTTATCACACATTCTACAACAATGTTCTGCAAATTTTTATAAAAAGAAATTACATGAAACCTTGTTAAAATGCAGATGTAATGAGTTTAACATGATGCTTAGAAATCTGCACTTCTTGGGCTGGAGAGATGGTGCAGGAGTTAAGAAGCCTTCTGCTCGTGGAGTGGACTGGAGTTCAGTTCATATATACATCATTTTTAAAATGAAAATAAAAATTAAAAAAATCTGCATTTCAAGCCAGTGCTCAGGTAGTAACATAGACACACAAAGCCTGTGTCACACTGTGCTAGAATTTCACATCAGTCCTTTCTTTTAGTGTTTTAGGTGTTGGTGACAGGTGAATCATATTCTCCCAACATTCTTTTGTCAGCATCAGTAACTGTATGTAGACATAGAACTTTGTCTGATCAATACAATTTATTCAATGTTATCAAAAGTGTAGAAGCTTGAATGAACTGGATAGAAACTGGAGCGCTCCTATCTGTCTCCAACACTGAGGACACAATACAGTGACACTAGAAACCAGCAATGACCCCTCACCAGAAACCAAATTAGCCAATACCTTACTCTGCGATTCCTCAACACCGGATACATGAGGAAATGCCTCTGAACTGCTTAAGATACCAGTATGCATTTCTTCAAAGCAGCTGAAGCAAACTGAGGTGGTTAGATTTTGTTTTCTTCAAGTCCCCAGACACCTGAATAAGTCAAGTCAACTGGAAACAAAGTGGGTGGGATTGGAAGCAATGTTTACTGTTGCTTTAAATCTACACCCATTTAATGCATCAACACTATTGTATTGAACTAGAAGAGCTGTGGTTTTCTCTACACAGAAGGTGTCTAATTTTCATTAGTTAATGTGGTACTCCTGTTAACAAAGTCAATAGTAGAGGGAGCTTCTTAAGGTCAAAAACAGGGATTTCACATGGACCCCTTATATGAGTACAATGGTATCTGCATGTCTTCCCACCTGACATTTCAACCCAGGAAGGAGTCTGCAACTAACTAAGGCAGTTATCATGCCTTTTCACCACTGGAAATATAGAGGCAGCCATCTTGGCTACTGCCAATCAGCCTACAGAACTTTTGTACTCCAGACAAAATCATCAGTTTTCAAGCGCCAAGAAAATAGATTGTGGTAGGTCCTTACAGCAAGCTGAAGAGATCTACTGAGGAACATGACTAAAGAATATATATTAGGAATTTTGCAGGAACACAAAAGCCGTGGAACAAAAGTTCTATTGGGGCAAACATAAATTGCTTACAAGAATCATATAATAATTACATATACTCAAATTGACTGCTTGGTAGTAGGTGTCAGGCAAAATTGACTTTGCCAAAGGATCCTAAATAAATTAACATTTGAATATTACCAAAACCATAAGTGAATGAATACCAGTGTTTTTATACATTATGGAAAATTGTTCTGTTATCTGTGATCATGGAGCATTTTCCTCTTTTCTGAAAAAAAAATCTATTTTCAGAAAGTTTCAGAAACAGCTTTTACAAGGACCATATGCACTATGCACAAAGCAGGCAAATTAAAATGGGGTTATTGAGGCCAAATATGCTAAGCACAAGAGCTAATTTAGTTGCTGTATTGGCCTCCAGTTGGCAAGATTTATTGATAGCAATTTATATCTCAAAACAAAAGAATTTTTCATGTTGTAATGTGTAGCTTTGTGGTTAGTGTTCTCATGAACAAGAACAGGGTGATTTGTGCATGAATATTTCTTGTAATATCTGAAAAAAGGGGGGCATAGTATGAGCATATGTAACTCTGCCCTGACCCATCTCTTTTCCAAGCAGTAAATTTTAATTATCTATTGTGAAGGATGTTTGGGAAAGATTTGGTTTCTTCCCATTTTCCTCTGCTTGAATTTCTTATAACCAATTGCTTCATACTCCAAGCTCCTTGTGTAGCAACATATCAAATACAACTGTTTATGGCACTATATCTTCATATATCAACTTTATAAATCTTTACTAAACACACTTTAGAAAGTTTGGAATATATATTATGCTGAGTTAATGAAGAACAAAAAGTTTCCTTTTACCACAATCCCAATCTTTTGTTGAAATTGGGGCAGATGCCCATTTCCTGCAGAAAATTACGAACTGGAACACAGCTGCCAGTTTTGACTCTCTGCCACAGGCTCTGCAGAGTTGTCTTATCCCGTGGGGACCTGGGGGGAGGGGGTGGCCTACAGCTCTGATTCTCCTTCCACCTTCCTTCTCATCACAGGCATTTTCCCCAAAGGTTTCCATGTGTTCCACGTTCAATTCTGCCATTCCTGGGTAATACGCAGACAACAGCTGCTCCTCTTGACCCTCACACAGGGCTTGCCTTAGATCAACAGTGCCTATCTTTTGCTTGGATTGATGTAGATTAGTCTGTGCTTATTGAAAAACAATCATTAAAAAGATTTTTGTGACTCATCTGTATGGATTCTTCCAATACAAACCCAACCGCTGCTTTTGACTTTTAAAAAATTGGCTTTTTGAGGGATGAATTTCAGAATAAAGAGTTTCACTGTGAAAAAAAAATTGGCTTTCTGCCCACTCTTCCAAAATGTGTAAGTTGTGTGCTTTCTTTGTTCTTTTTTTGGGGAGGGCAGGGATTTTGTTGTTGTTGCTGCTGCTGTTGTTGTTGTTTTGGTGTAAGATTCCTACTTATTAAGTTCTTTGATTTAATAAACATAAAAAGATTGTTATCATCATGGAGTAAAATATCCATTGTCATTATGCAGCAAATAATCTGTGACAGTTGGTATTTTAAATAAAGCAGTTTCTGAGATATAATATTTTCTTCTCTTCAAAGCAAATGAGTCTCCAAAAAAAATTGAGCCACTCTATATCAAGAAAGAGACCTTCTTCTAAAATTCTTTTGGGACTGTGTTTTGAAATCTGCAGACATTTCTAAATGCCTTCTATGAACAATAAGTTTCACCAGTTTTGTTTTCCAATATTTTACTATCTGTAAATTAATATCTAAAGAGGATAGTCACAAATTCTTCTGCAAATAAAGTAAAACCACACATTTTAATTGGAACGTAAGATAAAAACAGAAATTTTGGTTGGTGAAAAAGTTGCGCACCAAATATCCTGACTTTTTTATTTTTTTCAGAGTATTTCCATTTGACATTTATGCCTTTTATTCTGCTGCTTAACAGCTGGGATGCGGAAATGAAACGCAGCTAGAAGGCCCATTTGGCTTCTTGAATTAGGAGCATAGCAGGATGGTACTCCAGGGAGGTTGCACTGCTCCTCTGGAGAAGGAAGGTTGGCTGTCAGTACAGTGCTGTTCTTACCACTCAGCTGTGACTAGCTAGCCTTCCAGAGAGAAGAGAAAGCCACACCTTCCTGGTGTTCCCCGGCCAGAAGAGCAAAGCTCACAGCCTCACTGCAGACAGAAGTCCTGGGTTTATGTACTGGGCACTTCAGTCTTGCCTTTCCTGTTGTGCATTTGCCAGAGGATGGCATTGCTTTGTCTGACATAGCAGCCTTCCATAGACGAAGTCATTTTTTCTACCTGTGATTACCAGACCTGTTCATATTGGAAAGACACAGCGTTTGATTTTTCTTGTCAAAATGAGATTGGACTATGTTTTATTGCTGCTGAGGAGAAGTGCAGGAGTAAATGTCATGATGAGATTTTAAACTGATGGCTGCTACTCTTGTCTTAGCATTGAAACATCTTCTAAAAAATGAAGAATGCCGTGGAAAAAGAAGTTAGCATCAGCACACGCTCAAGGTCTATCTATACCTGGATCTATGAGGTGCATAGGTGTGATAAAAAAAATGCACATTGAAAGGAAGGCAAATGCGACAGAAATTTGAACCTGTGAGGGGAACGTTGAGCAGGCGCTCGGATGAGAAAATGAAGCAGCGAGTTTCCCCAAAATAGTTATTTTCTTTTTGAGTACGATGCAGCATTTAATAAGTTCTTGTGTGTTGTAAGCCTTCAGTCACATATCCATAAACACACACAGTCCTCAATTGTGTTCTGTTTCCTGACCTCAGTGAACTCAGCTGTAGACAGAGCTACCACGTAAGCAGTGGCAGTGATGTGCCGAAATTTACACTTTGGTAGTAACAGGAAGGGAGAGTTTTTGTTACTCAAGAGTTTCAGACTTTATTAATTCTGACAGACTGGAGAAGTTTTCATAATGGAAGCTGCTTCTGAAGAAAGGGGTCTGGTCTCGGACTTCACTGAATAATTAGGGAGAGAGCACACTCAAGTTTGTTTTAGAAGGACAGCTGTAGATGGAGCCTCGGAAATATAAACCCATGACAACAAAAAGTATCAGTGGTATCCTACATACTCCAGGATGGAAGGGGGCTGCTCAACCACAGCACCGCCTGTGCCAGCCAGGTGGACATAAGCATTAGGGCTCAGAGTAATAGTCCTTGGAAAGTGATTTGCTAAAGTGAATTGAGGAAATACTGTTACTTTATTTTATGACTTTATTTATGGCACATATGAAAAATTGACAGAACACCAAATATTCTTCCTAAATATCCTAAAAATTTTAAAACAATCGGTTCTTATATGGAAACCTTATGAACTGGCTGAAGAGATGGCTTAACAATTAAAAATGCATACTGCCCTCTCAGAGGACCCAAGTTCTCCTCCCAGCACTCGGCTCAGACAGCTTCCCTGAACTCCAGCTGCAGGGAATCCAATACTTCTGGCCTCCATGGGCCTCACACTCCCACACTCAGGCAGAAGGATACATTCACATAATTTAACATAAAAGAACTATTTAAGATAAACATATTAGGTAGGTACCAAATATCTATAATTTTGCAAATGAGAACTTCTTTCCTAGCCAGGACCCCAACCTCAGAAGGAGATAATTAGTCAGACCTATCGGGCTCTAAGTTAGGGCCTCCAGTTTGTTTTTTCCAAAGAATCCCTATTGCCAATGGACAATAAATTTCCATTTGCATATTAATTTATTTGAATGCTTTAAAAAACTTTTAAAGCTATCTCTACTAGTCTTGTTCCCATTGTTACAATAAGTGAGAGAATTACTCCATCTCATTTTTTATTATGCAATGCAAACTTTAATCATTTAATACATGTAAATGTCTATTGTTTTCTAAAGAATGTTGATAGTTGGGTCACTAAAGAATCATCTAAGTACTTAAAGATATATAGTGATATATATATATATATATGTCTATAGATAGATAGATAGTAACAAGGATAAGTTTTACAATGACAACTATAATAGGTGGTTACAAAGGCTACACTCAGAGATTAGAATGGAGTGGTGGATGACAAGAGGATGGTATTAGAACTGTATCCTCAGATATAACACTGTGGGGTTTTTCTTTTTTCCTTTTAGTGAAAATATATTCTTTTGTAACATAATATAACCTGCATATGGTTTCTTTTCCTCTATTCTGTCCAGCTCCTCCCCATCTCCTCTTCTATCTGAATCCATTCACTTTCAGTCTCTCATTAGAGCAGGCTCCTAAGAGATAGCAACAAAACATAACAAAATAAAATATGATAAGATAAAACAAAATCTCTCACACAAATGTTAGACAGGACAACCAACAGAAGAAAAAAAGAGAGAAGACACATAAATCAGAAATTCCATAAACATAATAAACTAGAAACCATAATATACAGACATGCAGAAGACGTGATGCAGACCCAGGTAGGCTCTGTGCATGCTGATCTGTCTATCTGAGTTCATATGCACATTGCATATGTTAATTTAGAGGGCCTTGTTTTCTTGGTATCCCCCATCCCCTATTACTACTGTACTATTTCCAATTCACCCATGGATTGCCTGAACTCTGAGGGGATTCTCTTCTATTTTAAAATAAGAAATGAAGAAAAATAAGGCTCAATCCATAAAATAATAACAAAAAGCACAATTTCTTTAGATCTAGTTAGTGAAGCAAAAGCTTACAAGAACTTCAATTTTCCACAGTGATGTTGTGCTTGCCCTAACCTTGTTTTTTATTCTTGCTTTCCTATCTTTCCTTTTCACTCTTACCTGGTCAGTCATCAGTAAGTAGAACCTAGAGGAAGATCTAGCGAATACTAAGGCTTTGTCTTTCTTTGAGGTTGGAGGAATAAGTATATGAAGCAAGAAGAGGTGATGAAAGTTGGGTTCATTATGAGATCTGAAGTTTAAAATTATTGGGTACAGGATTATATATTTAGTCCTAGTTCTTCCCAGGTACCCTGTGAGATAGGTGTTACTGTTAGCACCACATCATGGAAGGGGAAACAGAGACAGAGAGAGGCAGGTGGCTAACCCTTGGAAGTGGATAACGGTCAGTTAATGGTTAATTTCAGGAATATTTAAAAAAATACAGCCTGCTTACATTTTAAAAGCATTGTGTGTGAATAAACAGGTTATTATTATGTTGATTTGGCTGGGTGAATTGAGAATTAAGAGACTGTAACTACCCCAACACTGAGAATTACAAATATGAAATCAGGATTTTAATCCAGGCAAGCTGATTCCAGAATGCATGTTCTTATTAGTCCACCAAGTGCTAGTACTGTGTTTCCCCACAGAAATACTCAAGGAAGAGGAATGGGCATCATAAGAGGGTCTATGGGATGCTAGACTGAAAGCTAACAGAGTTTTGTGCTGTTCTGTCTCTGGGCAAAGAGTGGCTCCTTGTATCTAACTGTGGCTTTGCTTTGTAGAATTTCACAACGACTATTGAATGAATCACTGAGCCACTGAATGAAGTCATGTGGTAGTCAAGAATGACTTTCCTCTAATTGTCATGACAATTGCAGTCACAGCACTTTTTATTCTGTTCTGCTCTCCTGTACCTTTAGGAGCACAGCCGGGGTCCATGTTCCTACTGGCGTGTGGATGTGCCTACCTAAACACGATCCAGAGACCCTCCCATCTCCTCTAGTTTTCCCAGCTCTGAGAACATCTGAATTTTTCCACCATGCTAACATTATATTTTTCATTATTTTTGTGTGTTCTCACATTTGATTATAGTAGACAGTGCTGTGGAAAGGTTATTGTAATGTTCTCTAAGATGTTTAAGGAAGAGGTTCTCACTGAGTGCCCTATGCAGAGGAGCTCTTGAAGCTCCACAGAAATCAGTATGCCGGTGTATAACTGTGGTAAACCTTTGATTGAGCACCATCCAGCGGGATTTCAACAACTAAAGGATCACAGTACCAGGAAGGCAGGAAATCCAACATTGCCCCAAGAGGAAGAACAGCCTTTGCCAATACAACTGAACCAATTCTCCTAGGTTGCACTTTGCACTCCTTATACTCAAATCAGCCATGAAGCTGGTTCCATATTGAAGCTGCTGTCCTGAAGAAAGCAAGCAGGTGAACAAACAGCAGAGCAGTGCATGTTTGATCAAGAACACAGACTCTGGTCCTACAAGCTGTCTCCCAGCCCTTAGTAATGCCACTTGGCCTCTCTATTTGTACATGTCACAGGCATGCTGCAAGCACTGTCTTTGGCATGCATGGTATTAACTACAGAGCAAGTTTAATATGAGTAAAAACTATTAATATTATTAGTTTACAATTTTCCTTTTTACAGAGCATTGAAAAATGCAGATATGCTCTATTAAAATATAGGTGTTTTAATCCTCTGTTCTCAGAGTTCTAAAAGTATGTAAGAAAAATGCATGAGGATGTGTCACTGACAATTTCGTCCCTAGTAAACGTTCTGAAAGGCCTTATTTGCTGATTCACTTTCTCTTAATTGAGTAGTACTAATAAGCTCAGTAGCTTGCCCTCCCCAACCCCTGCTTCGTGGCAGAAAGTTAAAGAACCTGCCCTTGATGCTTTAGCATTTAACAGTCTGGAGAGGCTGCTCCATCCAGCATCTCCTGAGTCAGTGGACCAGAACAAATTCAGTCCGTTCAGTCGTGTGGCATCAGGCAGCTCTGGAAAATGCAATTTGTTGTGAAATTTGTTTTTGCATTTGCGATTAGAAGCCAAGTGTTCAGCTCTCCTGCACCTCTCCACTGGCCCTTGTCATGGAACAGGCTGGATGGAGGGCATCTTGGCATGGATCATTCAAGAAACCGTACCAGCTGTGGTTGTGACAGCTGAAGTGGGCCTGAAGTCCGTCAACTATTCAGGATACCTCACCCTTCTGAGCTGGCAGGGGCAGGCAATGATCCACTAGTCTGGTAATGAGAATTGTCTCATGGCTGCCATTTTTCTGGGTGTCAGAGGGCAGGTGTCATGTGCTAGGGGACGTGTGTTTATCTATTGTTCTGACAACTTTGCTAACTGAGAAAGAAACAAAAGACAAAGTCAGTGACCTAGGGAAGTGACTGGGCCTTCATCAAATAAAAGAACAAACAAAAGTACATCTGTTCACATAACAAGCTAAACAAAGACTAAGCTTTACTACAGACAAAGGAAAGGAGCCCCTGGGAGCCGGTTGCCTGCCTCCTGGTGCTTTATTTTATGTATATTTTAATATAAAGGTTTGCAATGAATGGGAGAGCCATCAGCTCTTCTTTAGTGTGTCTGGCCTGGCACTTCACTTTCATCTTCTTGTCTGTGGAATCACTATTCAGGAACACTAGGGACACTGTATTTGATGTGAAGTGTGCTTTTAGTATGATTTGTCTGTAAATTTGAATACAAAGACACTCAAATATATATACCTTTGTAACAGTATCAGAAAAGCAACCAAACCCCAAATCATGTGGATCCAACCAACTGTGGCTTCTCACAAAAAGGGAAAGGAGACGGGGCATTTGGTTTTTTTCTGTATGATTTGAGAAGATGTCTAATGTAATTAAAATGCAGTACATTTAATGTAGCAGAGAATTATTTCACTTCCACAGAACTGCACAAACGATAACAGAGACTGGGTTTTGTGTTAATTCTGTCCACCTCTCTATATTAAAATGGAGAGGTCTTCCTCGTTGCTTCCAAACCATTAGAATTCTAGAACAGCTTGATAGAAGCAAAGTTACCATTTGAACAGTGTATTTGAAGACTTCCTGTGTGTTACCTCATCATTTGTTAATTAATATAGGGTTTAATTTTTAATCAGCATTTTATTTTTATGTAACCTAGAAGGATGGATCATAACCATATAACTGAGAGCCACAGAAGTTAGATCAGTTAACTTTATCTCCAGTGACATCTAACTCCAAACCCTGTATTCTTTTACCACACTGTAAAAAGGAGACTACCAAATGAGAACTGCCAAATGTGTCATTCCCCAACTGTTCTCAGGGGGGTTATCTGGATCCCAATACCTCACCTGCATCATTTCCGCAAATGGTCATGAGGTCATGCTCATTAACTCCTTGGCAGGCCTAAGCTGTGTGGACAAAACTCTTCCCTCTCAACATGCCAGTTCCCCTTCCTTCTCAAAATACCAGTTCCTAGCTCCGTATTTTTTTCTTCATTTTCCCCAACTTCCTATTGATTATCTATTTCTATTATCTATGTAGGCTATTTTTAAATGGAATAAGCAAAGCAAGCAGTTAAACAAGTTAGTTTGCTTTTTTGTTCAATTGATTCAACCCAAGTACTTTTGCAAGGAAATACATCAATAATGTTAGAATCACAAATTGTAAATAGGCAACATAAACAAGAGGTGACAGGAGTAAGAGACTGCAGAGAGGGCTGGAAGAGACAACAGCTAGCATTGTGAGACAGTTCAAACCCACAGGGAAATCACAGAGAGGCCTGGGAAGGCCTTGTGATAATGATGCTGCTGAGACTTTCCCACCTTGCTGTAATAATTACATGACAGCGATTAAGTTCACGTTGTTTTCTATTACATAGACTCCAATAGGATATTTTTTCAAAATAAGGCATTCACCAATGAGCTGTGACAAATATTAAAATAGAAGCATGTCTTCCCCCTCTTGATGGTGATTATTATCCTTTTTAGTGCAAAACACTGAAATAATTATCTTGTTTCTGGGTATAATCTAACTTTACTGTTGTTACTTTAATTTTAAAAATCAGAATTGACTAGAATATTCAAGAATACATTTGCCTATAAAAGGTTGTGGCTCACTAAGCTTAGGTAGGTACTGAAAAGCAGATATTCAAAGCCAGATAGAACTGGCCCTAAAGCCTGGGTAGTGATTATAGTGAAATACAACTGAGGATGAGATATTGAATCTGTTTACAAGGAAAGCTTTTAGGTACAGAAGTTCATATCTTCTGGGGTACTTCTGTTTGTCATTGCTTTGAACAAATAACTGACAGAAAACGTCTCAAGAATGCAATGGTCTGTTTGGGTTGAGTTTCAGCGGTTACTGTTCTTCTTGGCAGGGAAGATATGGTGGAAGCAAACCCCACACTGGTTTGAGCAGCTAGGACTACCTATCTTATCACATCCTCCTAAAAAATCAGTAAAGAGATGGGAACTGAGATCAGGTAGTGAAGCCTAAAGGTCTTCTTCCCAATATACTGCCCCTAAACTTTCCTTTGCCTTTCAAAATGATCCTCTCAGTTGGGAACCAAGTGCTCAAACACAGGCACTGTTGGCGAAATTGCTTATTCAATCCACAATACACACTTCGAATAACTGTGAGGACCAACTGAGATAATTCGTGCAACACAGCAACCAGCTTTGATGAAATACTGCATAATTTTGGTTATTGTTCTTATACAAAATATGCTACATAAAGTTAAGAATGAGATTTTTTAAACTACCTGGTACCTGGAAAGTATTTGTGGCTTGAAGGAATTGTAACTTGATTTCTGAATATCACTGATGAAAAATTTTAGACCATAACAATTTAACAGTTTAAACAATTTGATGAGTATGGTAATGGAGGGTGTGGGGTAATTGTGTGTGTGTGTGTGTGTGTGAGTGTGTGTGTGTGTGTGTGTGTGTGTGTAAAAGAAGATGAAGAAAGGGAAGAAGTTATAAAAGAAGGAACCATTAGCCACTAAAGGTGATCCTTAGATAATATGTAAAATATACCAAATAGTCTTATGGATGTTTTATATGTATATTAACATATATATTCTGAGAAAGAAGCATAGAATATAAGAGCTTTATCATGTTCATTTTAAAGATGATGATGATGAACATTTAAAGAAGATAGGTGGTATGATGAAGTCTCAGAAGTAATAAGTTACAGAGTGGGTTTCCCTGACATTGTTGACTATGTGGATGACATGCGAGTGTGTAAAAACATCACTCCAAATTCACTGATGCACAAACATGTGTGCACTATTTAACTTGCAGCATTCATGATAACACACTCACACATGGGTGTGCTGTTTTATGGGCAGCGACAGACAGCTGTTCTGTTTTCAGTAACCCTGAAGCTATGTTTATCTTTTATCACTTGAAAAAAATGGAAGAAAAATAAAATTGAAATCTCAAAAAACAGAATTAAGAAGTAGGAAATTAAGTCCTGTAAAAACGAGAAAAGTTTGTATTCCATTAGTTAGGAAAGAAAAGGAAACAAAAGTAAGCATGATGCATATTTCTTTATTCTTTCATTAAGGGAAAAATAGTTATTTTCGTACAATACATTCTGATCATGATTTCCTCTCCCTTAGCTCTTCCCAGATTCTCCCCAGCTTCCCCTCCTTCCAACTCCAGACCTTCTTTCTCCCTCTCTTAAGCAAACAGACAAATTTAAAAAATAAAACAAACAACCTAACAAATAAAAACAAGGAAACCAAAAAGGATATGAGAAACATATATACATACACACACACACACACACACA